>CAIGRP010020786.1:0-14058 GCA_903798385.1 Fraxinus cuspidata | reverse complement strand
TTTTTTTTTTTTTTTTTTTTTTTGCTTTCCTTTTTTTGTTTGTAACAGTCTTTTTTTCTGTCTAAGTTAGATCCAACAAGTTAGCTAGATGATTTTTGTTTTGACCTTTTGGCCTTTTTTCGTTTTTATTTATGAAAACAGTGAACAAAATAAGCAGTTTGATTTACTTGAGGTTGATTATGAAAATTAACTTTGTTTAATTATTATTAAATCTGCAAAAAGTATATCTAGTTAGATATTCTGTAATCATACTAGGGACTCGATTAAGTGTATGTCTAGTAAAATATTTATATATAGCCCCTTTTTGGTACACATTAAAGTTTTCATTTTTATTCTTCTACTCATTTTCAACAATGCATTCTTCAATAAAATAATATTTCTCATCACATCAATAACTTTTCCGTATTTTTCAACCACACGTTCTCCATCAATCTACTATTCCATAATGCATTCTTTCAAAATAATGTGGTTCAAATATACACATAGTGATAAATAAGTGGGAGTTCTGCGCAATATTTGAGTAGCAAGTGATTTGAATAAATATTTCTTGACCGAGGTTTTATAAACTAGAAACTCGTAGGGTTTGCTTGCCCTTTTTTCCCACTAGTTTTGTGGCACAATTGATGAGAGGTCGAGAGATCACCTTATTAGTTTTTTAGACGCTAATTTAAAAATTGGTGTGGTGTAATTTGAGTTGAATTTATCAACTTGTCAAATTGATGATTTTTGGACTTTTTCAAATTTTCTTCCAAATTCAACTCTCAAAAATAGTTATTTTCAAATATACGATAAAAAGAATGAAGTTTGGAAAAAAAAAAATCATCTTCAAATAAATCCTTCTCTCTTATTATATACATTTTTCTGTATCTTACAATCAATAGGAAATGAGTGTAAGACAGTACAAAATAGAAATGATTGGATAAAATAAGTAAAACATTTTTGTGATATGTTGTATTCACCAAATATCAAGTAACGTCAAAAGTAATGAAGGAGCTAAAATATTAACAAAACGTGACAAAATTAGGGTTTGCAATGTTTGATACTAAAACTCAGTTTAGAATTATGACATCATTGTATATTGCATTCGACAAAATTAAAGCTTGAAGCGAACAAGGCATGTAATTTAGTGCTATATTCCTTTACTTATATAGAATTTAAAGTACAAAATTCAAAATCTCTAGATTCTATCATAATTGATTTGAAGAAAGGAAAATCTTTTAATTCAAAATTATATTATATGACTATGTCAATTAGAAGGATCGCTCAAATCACCGTCAAATCCTTGCTCAATCCAAGAATTTTTTTTGACGTGATTGTTATTTCATACTTAACTATAAAAGTTGAATATTTTTTTTAACGACAATTCTAAATATACAGTAAGAAGTTCATGTTTTAAATTAACCTTTTACTACCTTGTTATTATTGTGTTAAAAATAAATCAAGTAATTCAACAACTACACCACCTTTTTTTTTTCATTTTTTTTTTTTGAAAAAACTAAAAGCTATACAATTTTATTTTTACCTACTTGTGCAAAAAATCAACATTTTGCCAAATTAATCAAATGCTCGTTTGATAAGTTTTTTGATTTTTTTTTCTGGAAAGAGAGTTTAGAAGAAATTAACTTTTTGGCTTCCATTAAATTAAATTTTATTTTTATAAAATTAATTAAATAAATTTAAAAGCAACTTTTCAATATCAATTTTCTTTTTGTTTATTTTAACTTATTAGAAGTGATGCAAAACGGATCTAAAACATTATTCTAATAATTACTATTTTGCGTATTGAACTGCCACCCTGCATAAAAATACAAGAAAGATAAGGAAAAACGAAAGCGAAAATAAGAAAACCCTACTACGAATCTCTCATCCCCGTCCGCTCTCGGAGGCATCAAAATCTCCGAGAAACTTCACTCTTCCCTTCTTGGAAAGATTCCATGGTAAGTGTTTTTCTTCTCCAATTCTATTTGTATAACTTCATACTTATGTCACGATTTCATATTGAACGGAAAACCTAATTTATCGGTTGATCCGGGAAATTTTGTTGAAAAAATGATTAATTCCGAAGAATGGCACTGGTAACTGTTCTGGACTAGGTGGCATGGCGTTACATTTCTGTCGAATTACGATATTGGAAAGAAAAAATAGGAGCTTTAGTTCATTCATAGGTAACTGGTAATTTGATAACTTCGAGCTAGGGCTTGACATTATTTCAGATTTATATGCATTACTTTAATGGAGGGTTTCTCATTTATGTTTGCAAATGGGAATGTCAAAAAGGTTAATTTTGTGATAATTGTAGGGTTCAGGGGAGAGATTTCGAGTTTTTGATTTTGTTGAAGATAATAGTTGGAATTCGTTTGCAAAAGAGAGACCATTTGATTGGGTCTGCAGTTCCTCATCCTTCTTTTGTAGCTACTGTTGAATTTGTCTTTGAAATAAAAACGGAGTTCCATTGCAGTATAATTGGAGTCGTCAGTCCTAAACCCACGTGATACAAGTTTAAGCTAAAAATGAAAATGAAACGTGTATAAAAATTGTAATTATGGAAAAAGGAGAAAGCAAGTTAACGGATTCAATGTGTTCAAGTGCATTAATACCAAATTTATGGTAGAAAGATGTGCGTCCCTGCTGTTTAAATATTAAAGAGCAGCCCATGGCTATACTATTTACAAGTTCAATCAATAACGGTTTTAATGAAACTCACTACACCTAAGTAAAATTTTCAAAAGGTGGACTCACTGAATTAGATGACTATATTGGTTTAAAATATAGTTGGCACTTTTCTTTTAAACTATATCTCCCTCCCCACACCCTCCCACGCACGTATACAAAAAGGGAAAGAGGATAAAAGTTCTCCATGCAGACACTGAAATAAATTCTGACTCTTGATCGAGTGTCTTTTATTGTGGAGATTTACATTCCACGTGAATTTAATTGTTGATATTTGGATATCTCGCCAACACATTCGTCCTTGATGCCTTTAATTTTCTGACTTCTAATTCTCTTCAATTTGCAGGTATTATTCTACCTTTTACCTTTAAGCTTTGAATGAAATAACATATATCAGTAATATTATTGTTCTAGTAGACTTTATCAAATTATGGAAGCGAATAGAAGAAATTTTTTGAAGAAACGTTCTAATCCCCAGTTCAAGAGAAAAGGGGCCCCTAGGAAAGGACAAGGGCATATATCTGTGCATGAACAATCTCCTGAGAGCTCTCATTTTTCTGAGACGGTATATCGTATACTTTGTCAATCAAAGAAGATCGGTAGTGTCATTGGGAAAGGTGGTAATATAGTAAAAGCCCTCAGAGAGGAGACCCAAGCAAAGATTACAGTTTCAGATTCTGTTCCTGGCTCAGATGAGAGAGTGATAATTATATTTAGTCCTTCTGACAAAAGAGCAAAGGTATATAACGACGATAAGGATGGAGAAGATCCTCAAGCCGAGAGAGAAGATAGTGTCGTGAATCCACATTGTGCAGCACAAGATGCTCTCCTCAAAGTTCATGATAGGATTGCTGAGGAAGATCTTGGTGGAGCAGGAAATGAGGATGAAAATGAAATAGTGATCACTGCACGTCTTCTTGTTCCAAACAACGTAGTTGGATGTCTTTTAGGTAGAAAGGGAGATGTCATTCAAAGATTACGCAGTGAGACTGGTGCAAACATCCGTGTTCTTCCTGCCGACCATCTTCCTGCCTGTGCTATGAGCACTGATGAATTAGTTCAAGTAAACACCTTTAAGCCTTTTGCTGTTGCAATTTGTGATTTCTTTAGTTTCTACTTGCATTAATTGAAAAAATAGATAACTATTTACTGATTTATAACAGCGTGGCATGTGTAGTGAAATCTTTTCATAATATTTCTTGCTGCTTCTTTGCAATGCATATGTATACAACTATCTGTATGCTTTTGCATGTTTTGCAAACATATCTATATGTTAATACGTGTTTCAGCGATGGTCTTTTATCTTTTAATTAAGTTTATTGCTGAAGCCCTTATCTTTTAATGCAAAACTCTTGCTACTGATTGGCAGCTTTGCATCTCTGTGGACTGTGGGGTTTAGATTTGTTATCCTTTTCAGGATGCAAACAATGCTGCAGAGTCTGTTACTTATTTCACTTTCAACAATAAGATGCACACATACTTCTTGCATTGTTTTAAATCAATTGGCATTACAAAGGAAAAAAATGGGAAATGTGGGAAGAAGTTTCTTACAATCTATCTGAACTGTGGGTTTTGAATTACTAGTCGCCCTATTTCTCATGATCTTTCTAATGCGTACTAACGACTTCATTTTCAAATTGGGATCTTTGAGATTGGACCTCTTGAATCCTACTGTCCGCTACTGGAATAGAACCGGAAATAAAATAACAGGGAGGGAGAATTTACTGCTTATGATTTGCACCGTCTGCATGTCTTGGATCTAATTTAGCTGACAAACTTGGAGAATATTCAAATTTGGACTTCTCATACAAACGTGTGGAGTGTTAGTTTTTTCCACTTTTTCCATGCTTTTAGCAATTAAAGCGTGGTTGACAGGTTTTATTTTCCATTGAAAATGTCATTTTTCTACCAAAATTCCAAAAGTGGGGTGTTTGATTTACATTTTTTTTCATAAAAAAATATTTTCCAAAAGTTGGTCACGTGATTATGTTTTCCTCAAAAACAAGGATAACTTTTTCTTTATGGGGAGGTAAGTTTTTATTTTCTAGGCAATTCATACTTCCCAAAAACTCAATTTTATGAAAAAGTACAATATTTTCTAGGTTGAAAATTAAGTCAATCAAGCACATTTAATTTACCTTTTTCACGCAAATAAGTTTTTGTCTTTTAGGCGAGTAGCCTAAAACTTATTTTCTTTTCATGCAAGTTCCATGTTTGCAATCAAATACATCCTCAGCCTTTCCAGACCAGAGTTAATTCTCTGAAATTTTTGCGGTTGAAGGTTTTAGTAAATGTTATAAGTGGTAAGACTTTTAATCTTCTTTCAGAACATTAATGTATAGTGTTATAGTATCCTAAATAAGAAGGCTATGCAATAGTCTTGTCTTGGTTGGTAGAAAGGGGGTGCCTCGTCTCCAAACTTCTTCCCTATTTCCCAAAAGTAAGAGCTTTTTACTTTTGACTCGACTACCTAGGTAGAAGTGTAACCCTAACATCCCTCATTAGAATTCCCACGTATCCTCATTCTTTATGTATTTCTTTTGCATTCTTTTCCCCGAAATTTTCTTTGAGCAATTTTTATGGACTACGAACTAGAAAAATGCCATTCGCATTTACAATGTAATCCTCCAATGAATCTAAAGTATATAAACTTGACAGGTGTTTCAAGTATTTTTATTGAGTTTCGTCAGGTGAAATGAAATCTGATAATATTGGTTGTCTATTTATTATAGATTTCAGGTAAACCTGCAATTGCAAAGAAAGCTCTGTATGTAGTGTCTACTCTTTTGCATCAGAATCCACGGAAGGACAAACCTCCTTTAGGTTTTCCCGCTCCCCATGTTAGTCAAGGATTTCCTTCTGGTCCTCCCTTGGAAAATATGCTCCCCCCAGGAAATTCACCTTGGCCCCGCCATGATATTGATTCCCACAGTTTGCCACCTATGCCGTGGAAGGGGGAATATGGGACCCGTCCATCAGGATATGGACCCGATGACTTTGATGGTGTTCCTCCTCCACATGGCCGGGAAGCTCCAATTGAATTCACTATGAAAATCCTCTGTTCTGCTGAAAAGATTGGCAGTGTGATTGGCAAGGGAGGCTTCAATGTAAAACAATTACAGCAGGAAACTGGAGCCAGTATTCATGTTGAGAATGTCTCTGCAGTCTCAGATGAAAGAGTAATTCGTGTCTCTTCGTTTGAGGTAACGAGCCGTGTCTCATGCTGTTACCATTAGTATGGTGTTTAACCGAGTTGAAAGTTGTTTCAGGTTCTTTGGGAACAAAGATCACAAACTATTGATGCCATTCTTCAACTACAAAATAGGACAAGTGAGTACTCTGAGAAGGGGACAATCACGACGAGACTTCTTGTTCCATCAAGCAAGGTCGGCTGCATTCTTGGACAAGGAGGTCATGTCATCAATGAAATGAGAAGGAGAACCAACGCAGACATACGTGTTTTTTCCAAGGAAGAGAAGCCCAAATGTTCATCAGAAGATGAAGAGCTTGTGCAGGTGATATCCTAGCATTGTGCAGATTTGTCATCCATAATGCCTATTTTGTGACCTATTGTCCTTTCTTAAACTAAAAGAGACGTTTCTCTGCTAAAGCTTGTTCACCCTTTTGATTATCAGATATCTGGAAATGTTGGGGTTGCTAAAGATGCCTTAGCCGAGATTGCTTCCAGACTTAGAACGAGGTGTTTGCGTGATGTTAATGCTAGAGCAGAACCTGCTTCTGTTAAGCCAATCCCAGGATTTGGTCCTACAAGAAATTTGCGAGATGGAGGCCTACCACTATCAAGTTCTACCAGAGCTGGAAGCTCTGGAAGACATGAATATTTGAAGGTAATAATTTTCTGTTAAATATGTTGTTAACTGATGGTTCCATGTCAAGGGTTCTGAATTTCAGGTTTTGTTTGCAGCATCTAGTTTTAAAATGTATATTATTAAATTTTTTAAGCTTGAAATGTCCGGTTTGAGGAGAACATTTCATATTATCTGCAAAAGAGGATACAGTTCAGATGGAGGGAGGGAGGCTTTTTTCCTAGTTACCTGTCACTCCGCTAGTGAGTTTTCCTTGCCTACTAGCCTACTGATTGATCCAT
Source organism: Fraxinus cuspidata (assembly GCA_903798385.1). NCBI lineage: Eukaryota > Viridiplantae > Streptophyta > Magnoliopsida > Lamiales > Oleaceae > Fraxinus > Fraxinus cuspidata. The sequence goes on along the minus strand of CAIGRP010020786.1, from coordinate 7,280 downwards.
AACTCATCCTTTCCTCCTTACACATTTAGCCCTTGTTCGATCCCAGTTATTTCTAAAATACATTTTTCTCTCTCTTCTTTTCAAGCACACATTTTTCAATAAAATAATATTACACTCAAACCCAAAATTTTTCCTTATTTTTTAACCACACATTTTCAATCAATCTATTATTCCAAAATGCATTCTTAGCCAAAAATGGGGCTCAAACAGGTGCTTAGTTCCCCCTCTTATTCTGTATTCTTCTGAAAAGATTTGTTCCTTCTTTTCAACTTCTGCACTTCTGCCCCTGTATAAGTCTGAGCCTTTTGATTACGTGTTTAACACACATATAAAATGAGATTAAGATTGAATTTCAAGTTATGGCATGATACTGTAACCAAGAGTTCAAATCACAATTGAAGTTTATAATCTTACTCGTATTTAGTTCAACACCTTTTGATCCAATTGTGCTTGAAATCTGTTTTTACACCAATTTATATTCTATAATTTTACACGCACAGCAGAGATGGAACTGCTTCTGTTCTACACAGGAGTTGAAGAATGATTCCTAGGTTTTCATTGTCCTGGAAGGAGTGCAAAAGAAAGTTAAATGTCTTATCATGTTTGGTTTGATTCTGATTTTGTTGACTGTAAAGAGTATGAACTAAAAAGCTGTCAATTTGGGTTTGCAATGGGGGGACTGCATTTTTTTTTATCCATGCTTTATCAATAAGAGCTGAGTTACATTCTCCATAATTAAATGTGAAAAATGCAAGGCTGTGGAAAGGCCGATTAGGGCTTAAGCTCTTGGTGCGCGCTTTATGTAGGCTAAGTGCATATAGTTTTCATATTATTGAAATTTTGCATATACAATGTGCATATTTGGTGTGCAACTTCAGTTTCTACATATTTATACATAATTTAGTAGAAAATACTGAATAAACTATTATCACAATAGCTAGAGCTCTAATGTAGATTGGTGCTATGAATTAGAAGCCGGAACAGTATATATGAAATATCTTTGTTTGTGTAGTGTTTAGAGCATATAGAATTGCACAGAGAGAAATTGTTTCTGGTTAAAGGAGTTAATAGTGAGAAAAAAGAAGGGAAAGAAAGGAAATGAGGTCCTGTTAAACGAGTGCTGGAGGCTTTTTTGAGAAAAAAAGTGAGATACAGTGAAAATGGGAGGGGCTGCAGGATTTCTTTTGCTTAATACCGACTAAGAAACAACTGCATTTCACATATCCCCCTAAAACTGACTACATAAAGATATTAAACTGCCATATTGGGCAATCTGTGAACCAAAGAGTCAGGACTTAGAAGATTCAATATTCAATGACCCAAGTGCAATGCACGTAGCTAAACTGACTTCGCAGAAGTATACTAGTCTGATGTTCTCCTTAACTCATGAATATAGATGGTCTTCTTTTTCTACACAATAAATATGTCATTCTAATTTGTTGATATATAAAGTTGCTGGTTCATTCATATCTTGCAATTTTGACATTAGTTTGAAATTGTGCTAAGCGTTCCTTGTACTGACTGTCAGGTTGGTTTTCGGGAGTATGAACCTCCAAGTTTTCCGGTTCCTCCACGCTCGACTGGGTAATGATCACTATTAACATTAATTCATCCACTTATTCAAATTTTTGTTTAGCCTGATGAAGTAGGTGGTACCTTTTCTTTTAATTTCTATATTTTAGTTACAAGAGCGTCAACCATGCGATGGAGGCTACGATTTCAAACAATGCTGTTAGTTCTGTCATGGGAACTGGAGGTAGCTATGTCCGTGAGGTGAGGTTTATTGACTTATGTTTAAGGAAGTCTTTTTGGCCCTGTATCCTATTTCACCGGGGATTGTGCTGGACCTCTCTACTTTTCCTCTCTGTTTCTGCATTTTGATTCATGCTGGGAAGTTTTGGGGTTTCTTTGAATATTTTATTGTCTTACATTCTTAAAAGATGTTGAATTGTGCTGCATGGTTTTGGTGGTTGTTTTATGATTTATCTATATGTCCGCTGAGGATGAAATTATGAATTCCAATACAACAAATTCTGCTCAAGTTACTTGTTTAGCGGATGCATAGCTCGTGTGAGAAAAATGAAATATACTATGTAATGCTATTAAAAGTTTAAATTGACCGTCTGGCTTTGTGCAAGGCCTGGCATGCCGTGGTGAGCCGACGTCTTTACAACTCTAATTGCAATATTGTGCGAAACTAAAGGTAATGCAGATGTATTACTTTGTCTCTATACATCAAATAGAAGCAATAAAGGGATTATTGGATAAAATTCTGATCTCGAATATAATCTGCTGTTTGACATCTATTAACATTAATCCACTCATAACAGGGAATTTAAATATATATGAGGGCTAGAAAGCACCAACCGGAATAACTCAAAAATAATTATATTTTCGGTGAAATGGGAAATGTTTCTAAAGGAAGTCATTTGAAATAATTAGTCTTGCCTTTTGTAATTTTTGAACTTATAAGCAATGTACTTGTGTGTTATGAACATTGAGAGCCTGTTTGAATCCCATTTTCTGCTAAAAATGCATTTTGGAATATAGATTGATGGAGAGAGTAGTTAAAAAATAAGATATTTTTTTGGATTTACGTTTAATATTATTTTATTGAAGAGTGTGGTTAAAAAGAAGAGAAAAATTTATTTTGTGAATAATAGGGATCAAACAAGGGCTAAAATAAGTAACTTATTATTACTAGCTTAGAGTTTCTGTTATGGACAACCCCGAACATCCCCCAATAACAATCTAATCATGGCCTCAGCAATGATATCAAGCCATAACTCTAAATTTTGAGTAGTGCTATTTAGCACCACCAGTGTTTAACACCGATCTATGTGGCATCACTTATGTCATTAAATTATAGGTTCTATTAAATAATTTATAACTTATTTATTATGACATCACATATTTGTTCCTAGACTACCACTGGAGCTGGATATCATTATTTCTAAATTTTATCAAGGTAGTAGCTCCCTTTATTACACAATTTCTTATGATGCAACTGTATACTATCAACTTTCTAATGATTGATGATCTTAGGGTACAAAAATCATTAGTTGTTAGAAATAGTCAAGTCGCTCACACTTTTAAAGGTCTTTACCTTTTGACTACAATGAGGTTACTCTATTATTATCCAGTAATAATTTTTTATTAGCTAGAATGCATCGTTTTTGAAGGTGTGTGTTGTGCTTCATGCATCTTTGACGCCTAGGTTTAAGCCTCATACGGTCAGATGCGAGGCTTACTACTTGACGCATTGCACCTCAAGGCTTATGATGGTCGTGCTTCGATTTTAATGGGCTTGGACAGTGGATTTTTTTCTATTTAACATTGAGTTTATGTATCTACTTTAGGGTGTGGGTATTATTTGGATTTGAGACTTCGAAAAACAGCATTATGTGCGAAGAGTGGATTTTTGTGTTTTAGTGGGGTTTTTATTTACTTTAGGTTTTGGGTATTTTTTTTGGATGCACGGCAAAGGAACTTCAGTTTCACTATCAAAGTTTTTGGTCATACTTTTTGAGTGTCAGTGTGTCAGGATGTGAACATAATGGTGGCACATTCAAAAAGTACATAATGGAATAAAATCGCCTATGCACATTGAGATGAACAATTTAGTATACGTGTGCAACACAAAATTGAAGGACAAAACTACGAAGTCAAATGCACTTATAGAAGATGGGGTTCTTGGCTAGTGGATGAGCTTTTGCTAGATAATGAGTTTTTGTTGATAATTGTGAGAGTGATCAAGCAAATGCAACAAGAGAGTGACAGAGACCTTAATGTTGTTGACAAGAGCATGCCATTAGTAATAGAAGCACCGAACTGCTTATAAAAACTAAAGAAAAATTAAATCTAATAGAAATATTGAGAAACGTTAACAATTAGCATCTCAGCCAATATCTGTATATTTATCCTTGTATTGTATTTATTTTACTTTTAACTTATTATTCTTTGATTTAGGCAATGAAGTACTAGGCCCTGAGAGAGAAGGGAATGAGAGGACATTGTTAGTGATAACATGGATGATTGAGGGATAAAATATGATTCTACTCCGTAAAAGATCCTGCTAGTTACTATGATATGGACGATTTTTTAATTTTCCTCATATTTGATCTATTTCTTGGCTTCAACTTATTGCTTTTTCAACTATGGGATTTCATATTCAGGGGTAACTTTATGATATTTTGAAAACATACTTGTCATTTTTTGTTTGGAATTTAATGTGGGTTATATTTTGAAAATTCATACTTCTCATTATATTTATGAATTTTCGAGCATTCATTTTATGGCTTACTCAATGCACCTTGACTGTAAAGGCAAAATGCTCAATACCTGTTCAGACCTTTTAAAACGTTGGTAGTATGGATAATGTGCAAAACCTTGACGTCAGACCAATTAAAACATAAACAAAGATTAGCAAAATAAATGAAAATTATTAGAATTTATTCAATTGTGCCATCAATCTTCTGTTTGATTGATAGATTTGATGTTTGCATTTTCATTTAATATTTTTTCACAGTACTCAAAGTGAGCTTATATAAAGGTTGTTTTTATAGTGGAGTTCACTGTTTCAAGTTACTGGTGAAAGATGTTTGCTGACAGGCATCAGTAACCATGACACCTAAACAACCGGATCACTGCATTTCGTGCTTCCAATTGTTAGTTAATAGGGCATTTTGGGACGGGCATCAGCAGTTCCAAAGCCATCCTTTGTAGCTTTTTTGCATACTAAACTCCAAAATATTAGAATTATGCACTTACACGCTTCAGTTAAACATTTCCTCAATCAGCTTTGTGTGTATTTTCTCACCTGAGACGTGTATCTAACTTTTTAGCTATTTGCATGTCAAGCTTATATGCAATCACATAACGGGTGTTTCAATTTTTAGTATGTTCGAGTTATTGTGGTGACATGTTATCTTTAGTACAAGAATGGGGGCAAAACTAATTATTGTTCAACGTATTGTTTCTGTTGATGGAGTTGATAATTTTTCCTTTAAAATTCTAGATTGCTGGGACAAGGATGAAGCTCCAGGATCCCCGTTCTGGTGGTGCTGATTTTGGGGCTTCCGAGCATTTCAATGCCTCACAAAGTTCACACCTGTCATTTGCTTCTTCTACCAGACCCAATAACAGTCATTATCAAGGTGTCTATCAGAGCTATAATTCTCAGCACGGGACATATCCAAACATGAATCCTTCTCAAGCCCCCTATTATGACTCTAATCCTCAACAAGCTGTGTACGAGAATGTATACTCGCAGCAGGGTCCTTACCAGAACCCAAGTACTCAAGGTCCTTATCAATATTGATGCCCAATTTGGACAATTTGTGTCATATTTTGATTGTGTTATGTAATAGTTGCCGAGTCTAAAATGTTTGTGATCTTAGAATTAGCTTTGGCATGACGTTGAGCTTCTTTCCTAGCTGCCTAACATAACTGATGAGCAGCCCTTGTACTTATCTCATCACACTACTCTTAGCCGTCTTTAGGTGAAGATTACATTGACAATTTTTTTGTCCAACTATTAATATTTTAAGTCCGAAGAATTTGGCTTCTTTTCTAGCATATTTGCTTAGTCACATGCCTTTAGTGTTTTTTTCTTTTTCCTTCTAATTAAACATGATTTTTTTTTGCATGCGTCATGTTTTGTATAACATGATTGTGATATATTTAAAGCTTGACTGACAAGGATTTTTTTATTTTTAAGAATATATGATCAAAACATGTGGATGGGGGAAAGTTGTGAGTTTCATAGAATGTGTGGTTGAAAATGATGATGAAGAAAAGTGATTCTAAACAAAATTGTGCCAAACAAGGCTTGAAAGTAAGAGGTTTGACTATCTTCTCCTCTTGGATATGGCATTTACCTCGAGGTAAATCTTGTTTAAATTTTTGCAGGGCATGAAAGCCAAAAGCCATGTATGAATATTGATGTAGAATACTCATTTGAGCAAGAAAAGAGAAGATTTTTATGTTTTACAAGGATCTTGAGGCTCGGACGGCCATCGGTTGGGAATAATGTTAAGCAAATAATTGACATTAAATGACAATTTCAATTAAATGTAGTATTATGAGATCCATTTAATTGGACCTATAATGTGTTATCACATAGGTTAGTGTTTTAGCACCAATAATGCTATATATCATTACTCAATAGCTGGCTAAGCTTTGGTGTTATTTCCATAGGTACAAAATAAAGATGTGAGAACACAAGACAAACATAGATCGGTGTTGGATTACTAGCGGAAAACCAATTTCTTGTTTAAATTTGTTTTAAAATATAAAGCAAAATAACTTGGATTTCCTGTCGTACGAACATTTACACTAGATTTTGCATGTTCATGTCCGGCACATGTCATGTTGAATACAAACGCTTTAATTAGACATTCTATTATAGTCATTTTGACCAAAACATCCACGAAAAGAAAATCAGATATCCACTTCAATCTGTAGCAGGAAGATTCCTTCAAGTGTAGCAACACTGATATAAGGGAAAACTCTTGTATAGACCACAATGGATGATATGACAAATTATCTTCTCTATAAAGATAATATAAGCACAAGTTAGATGCACTACCTAGCACATTAAGCCAAAAAATCACACTCATCTGCGTATTCTGCTCCAACTTACACATTTGTCCAATGGGTATAGTTGGCAATCATTTAAGAGAAAAAACTCAGATTCTTATAGATCCCTTCCCATCATGTATTCTTTCTTCATTTGTTCCAAAACACAGTCGTTCGTGCTACAGGAGAACAAGAAAAGGAGAATGATAGACAATTTAAGTGAAATTTCGAGTTTAGTACAAGAATGTAGTTTGTGAAACTGGGTTCAAGGCAAATTATTAGTAATGGACTTCTCAACTATTTAAAATCTAAAAAAGCTGCACAAAGAAAAATGTCATCATTGAAACAAATTCCATATTTATATAGTTTTCATCTTCTAGATGTCATGCGTGCAACATGGAAAGTAAATTAATAGGTTTTCTACGTAATCAGTGATAGAAAGATCAACAACTTAAGAAAAAAACCTGTAAAATGCAACGGTTTTCTGCAAATAGCAAGTATGCAACAACTACATCATGAAATATGTAGCCTCACTATATACGAATAACTATCGTCAATGGAAGTTATCAGTGCTAGCATTTTTTGGTTTGTTTTTCATTTTTCTCCTTTCATATAAATATGTTTTTCCTGCAGGACTGAGTTTTCACGGGGTGCCTTTCTTCTTGACACAGAAAGAGATACCGTGCGGCAGTAGTCTGCTC
>CAIGRP010020763.1:0-21317 GCA_903798385.1 Fraxinus cuspidata | reverse complement strand
TTTTTAAGAGAAGGGGGGATTATTCATAGAGAGAATGATATCTCTTCCAATGAATGGACATGACTATGGGTGAAAAAACACATAAACAGGATGAAGAGGTGCCCTGAAAACTAGAATAACAACTAGTTTAATGTTTGAAATATCACATCCCTATGCAAGTGATCTCACACACCCATGTGACCAGCAGAGAGAAAACTCTTCAATGGGGTCGTGCACCTTTGTGCAAGGCCGCATGAGGTTTTGCATGGTCGCTAAAATTGCATCTGGCTTTCCATTTATTTTTTGACCGTCTCTCATTCTACTTAATACCATTTTTTTCCGTCTCAAATATATGAGTGATATACAACAACAATTTATTTTGAAATTAGCCATATTGACAATATGTTTTTAAACTAAACATTTACAAAAATTGGATTCAGAAAACTGGACATTTTTAAGAAGTAACACATTTCCACCAGAACTCTTTAAAATAAAGAAATAAACAAAAGATTGAGAACATTATAGAACACACGAAAGATATGATAGGTGTTGGAATATATATATATATATATATATATATTTTTTTTTTTTTTTTGGTACCATAATGGGAGAGGTGATGTCCAATAATGAGATGGACATGAAAATATCATAGCAAATGAGTGTGTAGCGTATTGGAATGGTAGTACAAAAGGTGACGTTGAAAGTTGGCAAAAGAAGCTAAGAAAAGGCTGTCTTTGGGTCCCAAACCAACCCTGTCGGCAATGAGGAAGCGAACCCCTTCAATTCACATCTCGCTCTCTCCCACCCGGCAAAAGAGCGTATGTATGACATGTATAATCTTTCTGTGTATATACACACACGCATAGATTATACGTATTAGCTTATATAACTTTTCGGCACCAAATTCTTTTAAGTCTCCTTGGCGTCCATGGACGACTACCTGCATAATCATTTCTTGACTGGTTTTTGGATATACACCCAATAAGCGAAATTTATTGAGCCACTATAAGATCTAAAATCATTTATTTTGATTTTTTTTTACCCCCATATTGTACCATGACCCATTTCGGGTTCACTCAAAGCTTTGACAAAATCCGTTGGATAAATGATATACATGCACAATTGTAGTAAAGTTGTACAGGAATGTAAACAGAAAATAAATCATAATACGACATGATACATGAAATATTATTTATCAAAAGGTAGTATACAAAATACAATGTCTTTGTTTGAGCCCTTTGTTTTGGGGAAAATATATTTTAAAATAGTGATTTTTTTTTAAGAATGTATGATTGAAAAATAGGAAAAAAAATTATTATTATGCGTAAAATTATTTCATAGAAGAATATGTGATTGAAAATCAATTTTAAAAAAATGAGTTTTAAAAAAAAAAAAAAATTGAACCCAAACAAGAGCTACATATAGATTCAAGAAGAGGGACAGGGAAGCTCAAGCACAACCTAATTCTAAACGAGGAAAATTAGTGTATTAGCTTAGTTCAAAATAATTTTGTTACTCTGTCTCAAGTGAAAACTCTATATATTTTGTAGTATAATAATTAAAGTCTGTAATTATGTAAATTTTTTACTTGAAACATCCATAATAATGGACAATTTTAATTCAAGTTTACACATGTTTTGTTTAAAAATCTCCATTCATTTACTATTTCTATTAGTATAAAAACAAAAGTTCAAATTTTAGACTATGTTCAATATAGAAAAATTGTTCAGCCTCTATTTGATGAAGATTAAAATCAAAATTTTAATATATTTTAATAAAAGTTGATGAAATATATAGTTGAAAATTTGTCAGTCCAATGAAATATATATTTAAAATTAATTATTGATTTAAATTTAAATTTAAATCTATATTTTAGTACCCTTAGTATTTAGATTTCGTTAGTGGGGATTAAATTAAATTTTTAATAAATTTTAATATAAATTAATAGAATGTATTATTAAAATTAATTGTTAATTTAAATTTGAATTTCCATCAAAATATGCACATACCCACAATATGTAATAATGCACATGTAGCATACATGAGTATGAACAAGCAAGTTGGAGCTTGTGCGAATTAATGTCCTGTTTTGCCTCGGGACCATGTTTGGTGGTGGGGCTCGCGTGGCGGCATCACCACCACACCACCCACCGTTGACACGTCTACATCATCCTCTCTCTCACCCTCCCCGCCCATCAAATTCTTATCTCTATTTGTTTTGTTTCACAATGTTCCTTGTTAGGATTCCGAGACGATAGATAAACATAATGTTAGAGCATGTTTGCCAAAGCTTCAAACAAAAGTAAGGTACCACTTATTTCTTAAAAATTATATTATAATACATAAAAATAACTAGCAAGCGAATGTATAGCAAATTCTTCGATATACCACTTAAAAAAAATAGTCGGTCATTTCTTTTTGCATTTTTATACTCTTTCTATCTCATAAAGATATGTGTATATATATATATATATATATATATATATGCCCCTATTAATGTATATTATTTTTAACAAATATAAACTATTGTTATTTAAACCATTATTTAATGAGCGGTACATTAGAAAAAATGCAAGAAAAAATGCAAGAAATTTTTTTTCCATTTTTATAAATACACAGCATTAAAATAAATGCTTGTGTGATAGTGATTTTTCTAGAATTAATTTCTTTACAAAATATTTTTTTCTGAAAAATGTGTTTGAAAATGAGTGTGAACAAAAAATAATTTTGAAAAAATCAATTTTAAAAAACACTAATTATCACCTTCCTCTTTATTCTTTTGACTATAAATGGATGAATAAATATCAAAAGACAATTAATACATGACCTAAAATACCAAAAAAAAAAAATCTCTTAGCGTATAACAGATGGACCACCCTAGCATAATTAAGATAGCACGTATATTTACATACATTAAATAACAAAATATTTCCTACAAAGTACAATCATACAAAAAATTCTCTATTCATAAAAACAATAAATTGCAATTGTGCTTCCCCCCTCCAAAAAGTAGGTCTTTGATATATTGGTTGTTGCATGTATTGTTCACTCATTATCTGGGCTCGATGTACTTAATAGAAAGCATGACAAACTTTAATAAAATTTCTCGAACTAACGCATGTCTATGTTAAGTATCAAATATATGAACTCTGTAATAATCAAATTTTAGGTATTAATATCGACCGTGATCCATGTTTCAACATCAATAATCGGAAAATACAAGGAAAAAAAAAAATCAACTTGAAGTTTCATATTCATTCAACTATCAATTTCAAACATACATTAAGACTTTGATTTTGATATTAGATAGTGAACTATCTTCCCCATTTTCTAGTGAAATGCTTCGTTATGACTGACTTACATTCTTATTTGTAAAATGCACTAAAAGAATCTCTCATTGCATCGAAAAATTCAATATACTCAAATATTTAAAGCAAGAAACAGGGACAATTTTGAGGTATGGCATGGACACAGGACACGTGTGGTGGTTAGTGTGGCATTTTTGTAGCAATTTACCCTCCGCAGTGGACTCTCATTAATTATGTTTTATCTTAACCTAGAATTCAGGCAACGCTGTTAGTTCATTCGTACATTCGAGCAAGTCCACGTTGAAATTTTTGACCCCTCGACACTAATTAACATTAGGATAAAAATTAAATTAAGACTCCTAATTACATCTCTCATATCTAGGATATGTTTACGTTACTTAAACTAATGTTTTACCAATTTTAATAATATTCGGTGGATAAATGAGACGATTCATGTTGCTTTTCGTGACTCCTAAGTGTTAAGCCTAATATAGTATTGAAACTTATTAAGTTCAAATTATCAATTCAATCCGTCTAAAATTCAAGCAATTAATCGAGTTCTAAGATTAATGTTTATAAAAATTTAGTTTCAAACGAGGGCTAAACCCTATTTGGTGGCTTTGAATAATGAAATTTTTAATAATGTATGATTAAAGAGTAAGAAAAATTTTAAATTTATATGTAAAATATTTTATCGTAAATTTGATTAAAAATATCATGTAAAAAAAAAAAGTTCATCAAATGGGAAAATATCATTGTAACCCTAGTAGACTATTTTCTTCAAAGTTTTGGCCATAATATATCCTCACCTTTCATTGTTATTGTGAAAAACGTCAATACCTTTCATTTTTTGGCATTTTCACCCTCATTTCCACATTTCATTGCGCAAAATGTCATTTTCACCTATTTTCTCAATTAAAAATTATGAAATGACCAATATACCCTTCTCCTTAAATAAAACAAAATAAAAAAGGAAAAAACTAATTGCAATCACAGTTCCAATTTTTTTTTAGAAAGACCAAATAAGTCACAAATAAATTATTAAAATGATAATTAGCACATAACGTCCCTATATTTCCCTATTATTGCAAAAAACGTCAATACATTTTTTTTCCATTTAATCATTAATTACATAATTAATTGCACAAACCATTATTTCTATTAATTTTCATCCAATTTCTCAATAAAAAGATGTGAAATGACAAATTTACTATCATATTTAAATAAATAAATATATATTTTTAATTTCTAATTCTTTAATTATTTGGGACTCATTTGTATTTTTTAATTTTTAAATAAATTTAATCGGGACTCGTCTGGACTTTTTTTTTTAAATTTTTTTTAAAATAAATTATTGTGGACTTGTTTGCACTTTAAAGAAATTTGGGACTACGATTGCAATTAATTCTTTAAATTTTATTTAAATAGAATGATATATTCGTCATTTCACAGGTTTTTATTGAGAAATTGGATGAAAATAGATATAAATAATGGTTTGTGCAATTAAATATGTAATTAATGGTGAAATGACAAAAAAATAAAATAAAAGATAGGGACTTTTTTTGCTATAATAGGGAAATGTAGGGACATAATGTGCTAATTACCCGTTTAATAATTTATTTGTGACTTATTTGGAATTTTTCAAAAAAAATTGGGAATGTGATTACAATTAGTTTTTTTTTTTATTTAAAGAGAAGGGTATATTGGTCATATCATAATTTTTAATTGAGAAAATAAGTGAAAATGACCTTTTGCGAAATGTGGAAATAAGGGTGAAAATGTCAAAAAACGAAAGGTATGGACGTTTTCCTCAATAACAATGAAATGTGGGGACGTTATGTGCTAATTACTATATATATAAGTATACATACTAGTATTTTGACCTTTGGGGCATAGTTCAGTAGTGCAAAGAACATGAGCGAGGTAGATTCTGATGAGTGGTATTCGCAGTGTGCGGGTTCGATTCCTGCATTTTACAAGATATGAAATTGGACTTTATGTGGGCACCAGTATGACAACTCTTATATCCTGATCTACTGAGATATATCCCACGATTTACCTCCTCCACAATTTTCTAAAGATAGGATGATGGGGACATTCAAGATTGTGGTTCGACCTTTATACATACTAGTATTTTGTCACAAATCTCGCAGACAGTATGCGCCCAACCCACCTTCTCTCTCTTTCTCATCTCTCCAGCAATACTTTCCCTTGACAAACATCAACACTCACTGAACAAAAACCAGTGCAGCATCCTTTCTTCAAACTGTGCTTAACCGAACAAAGCATCTAACAACAGTCTTGAAATGATCCTCCTTCCAGCAGACAAAGCCTCTGGATCATTGTGTAATGAAAATTTGTAGGCTTGGTGCCTTCCTCTTTCCTACTTTATGGATTTTGGGGTTGTGGGCTTGGATGGTTTGGTTGGCTCAATCACTGCAGCTGCAACTAATAATGTATTTGCCTCAGAAAATGCTGCTGAGGCTAAGAACAAATGGTCTGGATCTGGATTTCTCAAGCGAGGAAGGCCTGCAGGCACCATAAATGAAGATGAATATAGGGAGTTTAAACTGGTCAAGACAGCTTCTAGTGAGGCAATGCTGCTTCAGGAGAGAATCCCTTTGCTGAGATCTAATATCAGTAATCTCTCTGAAGGCCAACAAATGCTCAGTTTCTCTTCTCCCAACTCTCAAAGTGTGACATTGCCTTGCTATCTACAAACGCCAAGTTCCTTTACTAGGAACACAGGTTAGTACAATTGTTCTGACTATTTTTGATAGTTGCGACATAGTTTCTTCTTGTATGGTATGAGAAATTGATATTCATACATATAGCTTTCTGAATTTGGGGGGAGTATAGAGCGTCTGAGCACTTTAATGGAGATGGGGTTTCTGTTAAGTAACTAGTAATAGAATTTTGAAGTGGGTTTTGATTTGCTCTACTGTTCGGATAGTCTTCTCATGTGAACGTGTGTTGGTCCTTTTTTAAGTCTTACCCTAAATAAAAGAGAAAAGACTCTTTCTACCTCTCTGTGTAACCTAGGATTTGCTCTTTGAGTAAAGCTGTTATGATAATCTTGAATTTAATTGGTGTACAATTGGGAGGCAGTTAAATAAAAAAAGATAAAAAAGCTTTACTTTTTTGGTGGATAGAAGAGAAAGAGAGATTAGATTTCTTCACTGGTCACTCAACGTTGAGATGATGTATTTTGGCTGCGTTTTTACCTCAATGTTTTCATCTTTCTGTTTCAGGATATGGGTCTGGAGGAATAAATGCTGCTAACACGCAATGGGTACTATCAGGCGTTAGAGGGCCTTTTACTCCATCACAGTGGATGGAGCTAGAACATCAGGCTTTGATCTACAAGTATATAATTGCAAATGTGCCTATTCCTTCTTATCTTCTCAATCCCATCAGAAAAGCCCTTGAGTCTGCAGGTTTCTCTAGCTTTTCTGGCCTAAGACCCAATGCTTGTGAGTTTCTTTTCTTCTTCAACATGTTATATTTTCATTCTAGTAGAGATTGCCCTCATGTTGGCAAAACTGGATCTTGTTTTTCAGTATTGATTTTTTGCTTATGAAGCTCAAGTATCTATTATGCACAAGAAATTCATGACTCAGTTTCAATTCTTTGGATGTGTGTTGAGCAGTGGGATGGGGCACTTTCCATCTGGGATTTTCCAAAACAGATCCTGAACCGGGAAGGTGTCGAAGGACTGATGGCAAGAAATGGCGGTGCTCAAGAGATGCAGTTGCCGACCAGAAATATTGTGAGCGGCATATGAACAGAGGCCGTCACCGTTCAAGAAAGCCTGTGGAAGGCCAATCTGGCCATTCCGTTACCGGAACCAACACGACTACCACCAGGTCAATGCCAATAGCTTCCTCCACCTCTGAATCTGTGATGCCCGGAGATAGTGCATCTAACAATCTTGCACTTTCACATCATCATCAACTCAACAACTTGCAGTCTGGTTCTAAAAATCCTTTGTCCGTGACCCAAAATATTAACAGGTAGATTAATGGACACCATACAGACCAAGTCCCAAACATTCCATGTATTTACATTCTACCTTCCAAACCTTCAACCAAAAGGTTTAGGCTTTGATGTCACATTATTGATTGGTGTTCTTAATTTAAGTCTTTTTAAAGGTCATTGTTCTGTTTGAACAAACAGGTTTATATCAAGTGGGGAAGGTACGATAGAATGAGGATAAATTGCATATTCTTAGGGAACTAGTGGTCCATAAATTTTTTCCCTTTTCAATGTACTCATTCTGTTTTTCTCTGCCCTAATAAACATTGTATTGTTAACTTTTAACAGGAGTTTTTTCAGAAAGGAAAATGTGGAAGAGGGATATCTAGGCACAACAGGGGTCTCCATGTTATCGTCAAACACAAGTCTGAAGGATAGCCAATATTCTGTTCCCAAACAACAGAATGCATGTGCAGAGTCTTCTTGCTCTGAGTTTGGATTAGTATGCTTTGATTCTTTGCTCAATCCTTTAAATAGAAGTTCTTCATTTGTGAACAGCAATCTCAATGATCATGAGAGCAAATCACAGCATTCACTTCGCCAGTTCATGGATGAATGGCCCAAAAACCCATCAGAATGCTCGACCATTTCATGGCCTGATGTTGATATGCAGTCAGACAGGACTCAGCTTTCAATTTCCACACCTGTGGTCACATCAGACTTTATGTCTTCTACCTCATCTCCTACAAATGAAAAGCTTACGACCTCTCCACTGAGATTATCCCGAGAACTTGAGGCAACCCAAATGGGATTGGGAGTAGGCACCATCTTAAGTGAACAGAGCCAAAGACAAACCAATTGGATCCCCATTTCCTGGGAGCATTCTGAGGGTGGACCTCTTGGTGAGGTTTTACACAGCACCAGTAACAGCATAACTGATGGTAAGAACACCACAGCATTGAGCCTGATGAAGGAGGGCTGGGATAGTAACCCCTGCTTGGCATCATCTCCCACTGGGGTTTTGCAGACGGGTGCATATGGTTCCCTGTCTAACAGCAGTGCAGGGAGTAGCCCACGGGCAGAGAGTAGCAAGATACTCGATGGGGCTAGCCTATGCAATGGACTCATAGGTTCCTGCTTAATGAATCCATCCTTCCCTGCAATGTAATAATGTCTCATGGCAAATTGTTTTATCTGCGCTGACAAAATTTTAGTCTAATTAGCTTTTGAGATTTGTTAATTTGTTCACTCTTATGCAAACGTCGTTTTCTGTGTTTTTTTTCCTCGAACCCGTGAACATGGTATGTAATGCTTGAATCTTAATGTAAGACCTTTAGATTGCCAATTTCAATCACCACGTTTTTTATGTTTTTGTTTGGTTGTTTTGGCATTTTGATGTGTGCTATGATTTCAGACCATGAAAATGGTTGGACAGGTTGCCCATAAATCATTGTGTGTTTGTTACAAGTGACGGAGAATATTCAAACGTGTTTATTTAGTCTATGCTAGAAACACAAGTTGTCGTAACAAGCTTTATATTAGCATATATGGTGGCTATTGCTTAGGACTTTTGAGTGGGACTAAGACTACCACCACCAATGCACTCGGTCGTCCACCCCACTTAGTTCAAACGAGGACTGACACATAATATGAGCAGTAGGTATCATAAGCACTCTACTCCTCATGGACCCTTGTCATTGAGGAATGGTGTGAGGTTCATCCAATGTTAGATATAATTTCTAAGCTTGTTCATATTGTCTATTTGATTCACTTCTATTTTTTGTATTTATCATTTTTCATACGGGCCGTGTCACGTTGACTCATCAGCTGCTAATAAATTTAGTGATGAGTTAGTATATCACAATGAGGGTTGCCATGACGCTAATAAAGGCCCATGAAGTCTAGTATTGCTATGACCAAAAAGTGGATATCAAGTGAGCACTTAGAGATTGACCTTGCAAAGTTGGTCTGATTTCTCAAATGTTGTCTAGCACTAGATTTGGCTACCTTGTAGACTAAAAGCGATTCAGTGGTAAATGCTAAGAATAGAGTTGATTTGGTGATCAAGGAGGGTACCAACATGATCAAAAGGGATAAAAACCTGTTTTGAATGGCTTTTGAGAAGTAAAGAAAAAAAAAAACTTTTGAGATCCAAAAATTATTTTTGGACCCGTTGAATTAATTTTATAATATTATTTCTTTTAGTTAGAAGAGTTTGTAGAGAAATCTAGTCCAATGTGACTTCATCTAAAACCATTTTTGGAATTGGAAGCTTTTTTAAAGGTTGAGTAATGTTATATAATACCATTAATGTTAAGCACCAGTCTAGCGCGGCTGTATAGTGACACATCCTAATTGACAAAATTTTGTTTTAAAGAAAAAGATAGATAAAATATATTTTCTTTAAAAAATCAAATACATTTACCTTCCCAACGCCACTAAAAGACCATCCACTTCTCTTTCTTTGGTAAACCATTTTACCGTTGCTCTCTCTCTCCCTACCCAATTTATTTCATATTCAGATTATTCCTCTCACTATCCCACATCAATTCATATTGCACTTCGTCCATAGACACCGTCGAAAATACAAACTCCACTTCTTAATCACCTCTTACTGAACTTCTTAATCCCATTTTGATTCAAATTTAGAAAACCAAATAACCAGTCGGAGCACTACCAAAAGAGCAAGAATCATCTCGTATGGTGGAGGGAGAGAGCATATCATTATTGGACGTACCTTTTTTTTGTTAACTCTTGATTCATTTTCTGAGCTTTGCTACTTCTGCTTCAATTCCAAGGTATATAACTGCTATAATTCCCTTGACTTAAAAAGTTATTTATCAAGAATATGTAGTAAAATAAAAATGTGAATCTTGTGCCTGAATAGACATCACATAGTGTCGTTTCCCTAATATTGTGGTACTATTAATTAACTACTGATTTTATATTGTTTGTGTTATCATAGATTATAAAGTTAAAGAGTGATGAACACAAGTTAAACAAAAATTGATTTTTAAAGAGATGATGCAAGCACCTGAAGTTGGGATGACCGTCTTTTTGTGTACTATAAGCTATACAAAAAACAGGAAGGGTTTGGAGTTAAAAAGAAACAATCATGCTATTAACATCAGGTTTGGCAGCTTTTTTTTAACATCACGTGAGTTGACAAATTTTTATACATTGATTTCAACAATACTTTTTTCAATCTATGACCAGGATTTCTACACATAAGCGGAATGTCAAAGTTGATGTATATGTACAACGAGCATAATTGAAAAAGAAAATGACTCGATCATCTAGGGATCTTCCATTTGTCAGCTTGTCATGTTCTCGAGCCGGAATTCAATGTGTCAAAAACTAAATCACCTTAATCCTCGTCCATTGACGAAAGTAGTGTGCAAAGCTAAGGCTAATGCTTCTGTATTTAAAGATGAAAAGTGCAAGATTAATTATACTTTCCTTGAGCATAATCATGGGTTGTGTCCACAAAATTCACGATTTTACTCTGCAATAGGAAAATCAGTACTTGTGCTAAAAGAAAATTTATATTGAATGATCAAGCTAGGATTTGATTGGCAAAGAATTATCAAGCATTTGCGGAGGAGGATAGCTTATCATTTAATGTTATTTACATGCCACATAGGGTGATATTTTAGCACTAAAGGTATTAGATAACATTATTATCTTCTTAATTGTCTTCCAAACTAAAATTTTGATACGTCGTTGCAATTGCAAGGTGCCGTATCTAAAACTTCAACTCCTCCAAATTTTAGTGAGGTGTCAAAATTCTAATGAAGGATAGCTACATGGAGATGGCATGTATCGATTCAATTATTAATGTACTCTCTTTTATACACGTTTTTCTCCCTCCATTGGCAATGAGTCAACACTACTATAGATACTTGTATGTATGATTGTGAAAATGATTTGTGTGACTTTCTACCTTATAGAGTCTTAAATGGTTTACTTGGCATCACAACAATCTAGTGCGTACAAGTATGCACCTTTATACGTTCATGAAAATAAGGCGCAAAATGGGGACACATTGCCCAATCATGATATGTTTGTTACAATAGTCACATGGAGATTATTCAAACATGTTTATTTTAGTCTATGCTAGAAGCACAGCTTGTTGTAACAAGCTTTATATTAGCATATATGGTGGCGCTATTGCCCTTGGACTTTGAGTGGGACTAAGACTACCACCACCAATACACTCGATCGACCATCGTACTTAGCTCAAACGAGATGGTCTGCTAACACATAATATGAGTAGTAGGTATCATAAGCACTCTACTCCTCGACGATTCTTATCTTTGAGGAATTGTGCAAGGTTCGTCAAATGTTAGATGTCATTTCTAAGCTCATTCATATTGTCTACTTGATTCATTTCTATTTTTTTATTTATTATTTTGTATTTATCATACTTCGTAAGGGCGGTGTGGTGTGCCACAAGTTCACTCATCACCAGCTAGTAAATTTAATGATGAGGTGGTGAGTACCAATGAGGGTTGCCACGAGGCTAATAAGGGCCTATGAAGTCCACTATTGTTAAGACCAAAAAATGGATATCAAGTGAGCACTTAGAGATCAACCCTGTAAAGTTCGACTGATTTCTCAAATTTCGTCTAGCAATAGATTTGGCTGCCTCGAAGACTAAAAATGAGTAAGAGGTAAATGCTAAGAATAGAGCTGATGTGGTGATCAAGGAGGGTATTAACATGATCTAAATGGATAACGACCCCATTTGGTATGGCTTTTTAGAAGTAACAAGTAGATCCTAAATTACTTTTTGACCATTTAGTTAATTTTATAAAACTGTTTCTTATAGTTAGCAGAGTTTGTAGAGGAAGTTAGTCAAATGTGACTTCTTTTGAAAATACATTCAAATACGAAACTCTTTTAAAAATTGAGTAATGCTATGTAGTACCAGTCTAGGTGGTTATACAGTGACGCGTCCTAATTGGCAAAAAAATGTTTTAATAAATTCGTTATGCCCCTGTTTGGTGGAGATTAAAAATCAAAATTTTAGTAGATTTTGATAAAGGTTAATAAATTGTGTAGTTGAAAAATTGTAGATTCCATTAAATATATGGTTACAATTAATTGTTAGTTTGACTTTGTTAAAAATCAAAATTTTAATTTTTATCAAACATTGGCTATATCTTTAAAAAATCAAATACATTTACCTTTTCAATACCACTAAAAGACCATCCCCTTTTCTTGAATTTTACTGTAAACCACAATCGCTTTCTTTCTCTAACTACAAATTTTATTTCATATTCAGTTTATTTCTCTCACTACATATCAATTTCGCCGTTGCACTTCGTCCATAGACACGGTCGAAAATACATGTTCCTCTTCTTAATCACCTCACTGAACTTCTTAATCCCATTTTGATTCAAATTTAGAAAATCAAACCATTATGTTTTGCCACCTAGGCTCTCACGTGGCTTAACCGACCCACTGAAGTCCCTCCAGTCGAAGCCTTGTGGTATTCCACGTGGAGTAGGACCTACAAGAGTCTAGACAAATCTGATCCACTGAAATCCACTCTTACTGAAGCGATTCATGAGGCCGAACATGTGAAGTCCCTCTGCTAAAGACAAATCCGAGGTCCACACGAAACTTCTTTGCTGAAGTGACGGGATTCAACGAAGTAGAATATGAGGCTCAACTAAGGCTGGTGACGATCTACGTTTGAAGATCTTGAATTTATGAAATTCTTTTAGACTAATTGATTGGACTTTTGTAACGAGTAAAAAAATCAACCTTATCAGCATATGTTATGGGTGGCCGCCTCCTTTTTGAGGACATTTAATACGCCAAAGGCTAGTAGAGTCAAAATTGATACCTAAGATAAGATGACTCGATTAAAGAGATGAGGCCATGTGTTCCTCATCCCATGGACACCATTTCACATGTAACACTATAAATATCCCATATTTGTGTCATTTTTGAAGGCATTGCAAATATATTAACTGCAAGCCATATATTTTCCTCTTTTTTGATTAATCTTTGGTTTTTAATGTTTGAGGTGTAATGTTGATACCAAGTTTGGCTATTAGTTGGTTGTTTATTATCGTGTAATTAATCTCATATATTTTGTCGGAACCCAAATATATTTGTCTCGTGTTATAAAACTTCTTCACGTTCAAACCTTGTTTCATTATTGATTGGCAATCGGTCTATGCGTGTTGAAATTAGCTTTAGAGAACGCGAGTGGGCCCGGTATCTATTGTCCATGGCAACGGTACGAAAAACGAGATCAATAGATTGACGCCATCTCTGGGAAACGTTACCATAACCAGGAATATTCTTGTGGAAAAAGTTTGCTGGATCATAGCTGCGCACCTCCCTTGAAAAAAGATTTGTTCTTGAAAAAGAACAAGAGGAAGCCCTAAAACTTGATTTTTTTGACAGTTTAGTTAAGGAAAAATGAGTTCAGATTGTGATACTCCTCCTGGGAGGGTAAGAGAAAACCCTAACTAAGAGGCTATACGAGCAGAGGCTCCAGCGGGTCGACTGATCCCACACCACTATAGGCATGATGGAATGAGGTTAGCTGCTCGGAACTCACCTAGAATTAGCAACCATGTCTGCCAACTTGAGAAATATCACCCACCAAAACATAGCCATAAAAGAACTCATCATCCAGAGATGTAAGGCTAGGGAGATCTTCCAATCCCTCCTTTCACACCACAAGGATACTATTCGTGAGGATGAAGTCTGAAGTCAGAGACCCCTAAGAAAAATAATCCCCTTTATTTCTTTTTCGAGCCCATCCCCCGTGCAGGTTAGGAAAGTTAGCCCATTTGAAAGGGAAGTGGGGGTTGATATTTCTTCAAACTATGCTTCTCGTAGACCCACTAAAGCCTATGTTGACATGTAAGATAATTGATAAGTGTATTTTTGCACATTTATTTAATACATAAACATGCTTATTATTTATAAAAAGAATAGAATTTTTATTCACAATTATGTAGTTATTGCTTTTGTAGATAAAAATACCCAAAGGAAAGAGAACAAGACAAAATGAGGAAAATTGACTAAAAGTGCAAATTTGTGAGTTTAGGGACCAAAATGAACAAAGTAGAAAATTGAAGGATCTTGGATGCAATTTATGAAGGGCATAATCGATATGAAAGTCAAAACTCGAGTACCAAATTGTATAAGATAAAAGTTAAAGGATCTGACGTGCAATTATCTTTGGGGCTTGGATCGCAATTTTTGGAAAAAAGGGTTTTAAAATTTAAAAACCCTAAATGGGTTTCTATCCAATGACGCCAGGGCGGTTTTCTTTTCATTTTTCTTCCAATTCTCATTCTCATTATCATTCTTCCTCTTCATTTTCTTTTCTTTTTTCTTTCCTGGATTTATTGCAATCTTGGGATTAAAATCAATAGCACAACAATAATACATCTAAAGATTTGGAGAAATATTTGGGGATGTCAAAGCCAAGCTTCAAAAAGGAGTTTATTCTATAACTTTGTATTCTCTCAATTATTTTGTCATATTTACAATGTATTGTATAAAATATTCTCCTTTTTATTATTTATATAACACGGGCTAAGTATTTTTGTTGGGATTTATGGTTGAAGTTAACCTAACTTTAATTAACTTTAATATTTGCATTTTAATGTTAAAAACTTATTTTCATGTGTATTTATTATTGTGTTGAATGCTTTTAATTTATTTGGTCATTAAATGATTGAGTTTAGTGATTTGTACATCGTTCAAGAGAAGATTGTACATTTTAGACCAAATAGTAAATACTCTGGGTTTGTATCGGGGATAGAGATATACCCCTAACTCTAGGTGACCGATTGAGCTATTTTCAAAAATATATAATGCAACTATTTGGTTTTAATTGACATAGAATTAGAGATATAGTAGGTTAACCAATCAATTAGGGTTAATTTCGCTCGAGAGAAGTAACTAGCTAAACATGAAATTGGATCTAACATCGTTAACGAGTAATTTATTAATTGACTTGAAGAGAAATTAATTAAGCGACGGTTTAGAGAAACCATGAATCCCAACCACGTTTTCCTACAAAATTTTAAAGTGTTTATGTTTTCTTATTTTGTAGAATTTTAGTTATTTTCCCAAAATTAAAATCTTTATTGTGTGATTCTTTTTATTATAAGAGTTAAATTGATTAATGTTGTGTAATTGAAAGTAAACATTTCTCGAAGGATCGACAATGCGAATTCAAAAAGTCCACATTATTACTTGAACGCGACCCGTGCACTTGCGGAATATAATTTTAGCGAACAAGTTTTTGGTGCCGCTGCCGAGGAGTGTTTTAATTTAATTACCATTTCAGTTGATTCTAATTTTCACAATTTTAGTCTTTATTCTTTTGTATAGATTTATATATTTATTGTGAAGTTGACTTTAATTTTTATTTCCTTAAGTCTTAGGCAGTGTATGTTTCATTCGAAAAGTTTTGATCTTTTCGAACTTGATCCGATATTGAAAGGACTTTTCGAACAAGGCGACAGGAACAAAGGGAATTAAGAAGGCAACGATTAATTGAGATGGCTCAACAAGGATAAAATGTGGAACTTAATGCTCAACCAGAAAATATTCTACGAGGTGACATTCCACCTGGTTTTGGCAACCAAGCGGGTAGGGCTCAAGAACCCATTGTAAATGAGGAAGATATGATATTTGGGGACTTTATGAACCCACATGCGGTAGAGAATGAATCAAGTATTGTCTACCCTTTTTATGGGCATACAAACTTTCAACTTCAATTGGGTGTCATCAATTTGTTTTCCAATACCATTCCATTTTATGGGGGGACCGATGAGAACCCACACTCTCATGTTGCACAATTTGTAGAGAATGTTGGCAATTTTAAATATGAAGGCGTGAGTGTGGAGGCGATCTGGATTAGATTATTTGTCAACACATTGAAGAATAAGTCAAGGGAGTAGCTCAAAACTTTACCACCTGGGATAATAAATAGTTGGGCGGAATTTGTTAAAAAATTTACAACCAAATTTTTTCTAGCCACCCGGGTAGCCAAACTCAAGCATGACATAACCACCTTGCAACTATTCAAATTGGAGAGCTTTCATGAGACTTGGGAGATGTTTAAAGATATGCTTCAGAAATGTCTAAATCATGGAATCACAATGGGGCAACAAGTAAATTATTTTTATGTAGGGTTGACTTTTTCTTGCCGTTCAAATGTAGATTCATCTTCTAATGAATCAATTAAGAAGAAGAGTATTCGGGAAGCATATGCTCTATTCGAGGTCATGAGTGAGCAAAGTGCTATGTGGCCGGATAAGGGTTCACAAAGAGGAGTTGGTGGAGTTTGTGATAGTGAACCCTTTTCAATGGTTCTAGCAAAGAGCAAAGAAGGTAGAAGGACTTTTTACATGTACCTCTGGCTCTCATTCCGCCCATATGATACAATCTCCGCCTATTTGTGATATTTGTGGAGCAAATCACCCAAGTCTGAGTCCAATGATAGGTAATAGTTTGGCATCCACCAAGTAAGTGGCATATGCTCAAAATATCCAACGCCAATGGTATAATCCTTACTCTCAAACTTACAACTCCGATTGGCGAAATCATCCAAACTTCTCTTATGGGAACAATCAAAATATACTAAAATCGAGGTCTCGAGAAAAGAAAGAAGAATGGTTTGAGGCCATTGCTAAGTTGGCGAACCATCAATTGGAATATTAAGAACGCAATGATACGTCTATAAAAATTTTGGAGCGTGAAGTAGGCCAAATAGCCAAAATTCTCTCCTAAAGGCAACAAGGAATATTGCCTAGCAATACTGAAACAAATCCAAGAGAGCATGTGCAAGCTATTACCACTAAAAGTAGGGTGTAATTACCAAAAAATATGATAACACGAGCAATGGTTCAATTCGACAAAGCACCCATGGAGGAAGATGTGCTTGTTTAAGAGCCTAGCATTAGTGTTGAAGTAGCCAAGGAAAGTGAATTGGAGCCATCAACATCAAAGGCTCCAACACTGGTTAAGGCATATGTACCTCCATTCCCTTTCCACAGAGACTTCAAAAGCATAAGCTCGATGTTCAATTCGGGAAATTTTTGGAAGTGTTCAAGAAGCTACACATCAACATCCCATTTGTTGATGCCTTAGCTCAAATGTCAATTTATGCCAAGTTCACGAATGACATTCTTTCCAACAAAAGAAAACTTGAAGAGCATGAGACGGTGATACTAATGGAGGAGTGTAGTGTTATTTTACAAAACAAATTGCCTCCAAAAATTAAAGATTCATGGAGTTTTACTAATCCTGCACTATTGGTGATTTAAACTTTAGTAAAGCTTTTTGTGATCTTGGTGCTAGCATTAATTTGACGTCTTTGTCAATTTTCAGAAAATTGGGCTTGGGAGAGGCGAAGGCAACCACCGTGTCCTTGCAATTGGCCTATAGATCTATCAAGTATCCAAGAGGTGTCATTGAGGATGTCCTAGTCAAAGTAGAAAAGTTCATCTTTCCGGCCAATTTTATAATTCTTGATATGGAGAAGGATCATAACATCTATATTATCTTGGGACGACCATTTCTTGCTACCAGTCGATCTTTGAATGACGTGCAAGTGAGACAAATCATCTTAAGGGCTCAAGACGAACAAGTTAAATTCAAATCTTGAAGGCTATAAAGTACCTATCGGAATCCAATTCATGCTTTCGAGCAGATGTTGTTGATCATGTCGTGACTGATTCTCTTTATGGGATTTTTAAGGATCCTCTTGAAACATGCACATTCTTCAACTACCAAGGATGAAGATTCTGAAATTGAGCACGTGGCATATTATTTGGGGGCTATACCATCTTACTCATACAAGAGAGCACCATACTTTGCGGATTTGAAAAAGAACTCTTCAACACCACTACCATCTCTTCAACGAGCAACTACATTGGAATTAAAGCCTCTTCTATCTCTTTTGAGGTATGCCTATTTGGGAGATAAATCTACACTTCCAATTATCATTTCCAATTCCTTAAGTAAGATGGAGGAAGAGAAGTTACTTCGGGTGTTGAGGGAACACAAAGAGGCCATCGGTTGGACTAATGCAGATATTTGAAGAATTAACCCTTCATTGTGCATGCACAAAATCCTTATGGAGGATGATTTTAAACCATCAGTGGAGCTTCAAAGGAGTTTGAATCCAAACATGAAAGAAGTGGTGAGGACTGATGTGGTAAAGTGGCTTGATGCAGACATTATTTATCCGATTTTAGGTAGTGCATGGGTGAGCCACATTCAAGTGGTACCAAAAAAAGGAGGCGTCACTGTAGTGGAAAATGAGAACACGAACTTATACCTACATGACCCGTAACTGGTTGGAGAATATGCATTGATTATCACAAGCTTAATAATGCTACTAGAAATGACCAATTCCCTCTTCTTTTCATTGATCAAATGTTTGAGCGATTGACAGGGTATTCTCACTATTGCTTTTTGGATGGGTTTTTGGGCTATAATCGGATTCCAATAGCCTTGGAGGATCAAGAGAAAACTACTTTCACTTGCTCATATGGTACATTTGCATATAGAAGGATGCCTTTTGGTATTTGCAATGAACCCGCCACTTTTCAAAAGTGCATGATGGCTATCTTTTCCAACATGGTAGATAAATGTATTGAGGTTTTTATGGATGATTTCTCGGTGTTTGAGGCCTCATTTGATGGGTGCTTAAAGAATTTGAAGATGGTATTAAAAAGATGTGAGGAGACCAACTTAGTAATTAATTGGGAAAAATGATACCTCATGGTCCAAGAAGGCATAGTTCTTGGCCATCGAGTTTCACGCAAAGGGATAGAGGTTGACAAGGTAAAAATCTAAATCATTCAGAAATTACCTCCACCAACTTCGGTGAAGGGGATAAGGATTTTTTTTTTGGGACATGTCGAGTTTTATAGTAGATTTGTAAGGACTTCTCAAATATCGCAAACCCACTTTGTTCCTTACTTGAAAAGAACATTACTTTTGATTTTTCTCAAGAGTGTCTCCATACTTTTAACACTCTTAAATAGAAACTCATCACTGCTCCTATCATTGTAGCTCCAGATTGGAATCTTCCATTTAAGCTTATGTGCGATGCAAGCGATTATGTCGTTGCAGCAATTTTGGGTAAAGAAGAGATAAAAACTTGCATGTTATCTACTACACTAGCTAGACCTTGACTGAAGCTCAATTGAACTATGCTACTACCGAAAAAGAGATGCTTGCGGCGGTATTTTCATTTGATAAATTTCGGTCTTATCTCATTGGGTCGAAGGTGATTGTTTACACCGACCACTCTACCTTCAAGTATTTGCTAGTAAAGAAACATGCCAAACCCCGATTGATTAAATGAGTCTTCTTCTACAAGAGTTTGACTTGGAAATCCGTGATAAGAAGGGAACCGAAAATGTTGTTGTCAATCATTTGTCTCGACTTGAACACACCGAAGAAGTGGTGGATAGTGAAATAAATGAGGTATTCCCTGATGATCAACTCTTGCAAATCATGCATCTTTTACAAGCCACTTACACACCATGATATGTGGAGCATATGAATTTTCTTGCTAGTGGCATCATCACCTGATCTTTCTTACCAACAAAGGAAGAGATTCTTTGCCGACATCAAGCATTATTTTTGGGAAGATTCTTTGTTGTTTAAATATGGCCCGGATCAAATTATTCGGAGATGTGCTCTAGAAGATGAAATGGAACAAATCCTTGAGAAATGTCATTCCTCTTCCTATGGTGTCACTTTGGTGCCATGAAAACAACATCAAATGAACTTCAATTGGGTTTCTATTGGCCCACATTAATTAAGGATGCCCAATCTTTTGTCTCTAAATGTAATAGATGCTAACGTAGTACTAATATATCCAATTGAAATGAAATGCCATTGAATTCTATATTGGAGATAGAAATTTTTGTTGTGTGGAGTATTGATTTCATGGGGCCTTTTCTTTCATCATTCTCAAATCAATACATTTTGGTGGCAGTTGATTATGTGTCGAAGTGGGTTGAAGCAGTGGCTATTCCCACTAATGATGCTAGAGTGGTAGTAAAATTTTTAAAGAAAAATATTTTCTCTTGCTATGGCACCCCCGAGCTATTATTAGTTGTGGAGGCAAACATTTTTGCAATTGCCTCTTCAGCTCATTATTGACCAAATATGGAATGAAGCATCGTGTGGCCACTCACTATCATCCCCAAACTAGTGGCCAAGTTGAGATTTTGAATAGGGAGTTGAAAAGGATTTTGGAGTTAATAGTGAGCGTCTTGAGAAAAGATTGGAATAAGAAATTGGGTGATGCATTATGGGGCTTACCGCACCGCCTTCAAAATCCCTATTGGTAACTCTCCGTACTACCTTTTATTTGGGAAAGCTTGTCACCTCCCGGTTGAACTCGAGCATCGAGCTTATTGGGCAATGAAAACTTTGAATTTGATATCAAATTGGCCAGTGAAAAGATTGCTTCAGTTGAATGAACTTGATGAATTCTGTATTGATTCTTATGAGAATGCCCAAATTTACAAATAAAAGACAAAGAAATGGCATGACAAACAGATTGTGAAGCGGGAGTTCATTGTTGGGCAACAAGTTCTTCTCTACACTTCTAGACTCCGATTGTTTCTTGGAAAGCTCCGCTGGGTCCTTTCACCATCGCAAAAATCTCTCCACATAGAGCGATTGAACTTTATCATGAAGAAAAGGGAAACTTCAAGGTCAATGGGTAACGTTTGAAACCATACTTGGGAGGTAATTTTTCGAAAGAGAAATCATATATTCTCCTTGACAACTCTGAGTGATCATATCCCAAAAGTCGAACTAGAGACTTTAAAACAGTGCTTGTTGGGAGGCAACCCAATTTTCTTACCCTTTTACTATTTTGATATTTACTTGTGATTAATACTTTTGTTATCACATTTTTGACTTAATACCATTTTTTGTAGGTTAGATTTTTGAAGTTCGTGCCACCCATGGTCTCAACAACTTTGGGGGTGAACAAGGTCATGAGCTAAAAAATCATCACAAACAACCTTCAACAAA
>CAIGRP010020746.1:0-15659 GCA_903798385.1 Fraxinus cuspidata | reverse complement strand
GGCATATATTTAAAATTGAAAGTTATAAATTCCTAATACAAGTCAATTGGGACTTGATTTTGATTAAAAATTGTATCCTGAAAGAGATTTTCATTTAAACCAAGTTGTGACATCTTTGGATATGAGAGAAACATCTTTTAAAAGATAACGATTTACGTGTCTTAGAGTTTATTCGGATTCTCATATTCAGATTCTCATATTCTATATAATTTTTTTAGATTCCTACAATGTGTTCTTACCAAGATGGGTAGAAAAAATGCACAATTTATTAATAAACGAAGTGTTTGCCCTTTTGGGTCAAAAGAAAAAAAATTGTTTTTTAGAGTTTATTCAGATTCTCATATTCTCTATAATTTTTTTAGATTCCTACAATGTGTTCTTACCAAGATGGGTAGAAAAAATGCGCAATTTATTAATAAACGAAGTGTTTGCCCTTTTGGGTCGAAAGAAAAAAAATTGTTTTGCGTATATTTAAAATTGAAAGTTATAAATTCCTAATACAAGTCAACTAGGACTTGATTTTTCACTAAAAACTTTTCAATTAGAAATTTGGAAATTGATAATTATAATTTAGACTTAACAAAAATAAAGATTAAAAAGGTGATTTAGACCTTGCCTTTTCAACTATTTTTACAATTTCTATTACGGTATTACCAATCAAATAACATAAGAATCCCAAACTTGAGGAGGTCCAATAAGACAGTGCTCCTAACTTATAACTCAAGGTCATTGATGAATAACTTTAAACATTAAAAAACCAATTCAAGGCCCACAAATACGTCATTTATATCGCGACATGTCATTTTAATCTTTAATTTATAAACAATTAATTCACATGATTCAACATAATTATAAAGTTAAAAATAATATTATAGGTAGAAAGGAACTTTGATACACTAATGTCATTAAATAAATAAATAAATAATTATAAACCTTCATATCCTATCTAATATCATAATTTTTTTTATTGAAATAGCTCATTAAAAACGAAATTCTAATGATGAACATAAACTTTCAGATAAAAATTACATAACGTTGTACACTTATTAGTCCTACTTTGCTTGCCGATAAACTACCAAATGTCGAAAGCTATTACTCTATGATTCAAGAGTCAGTAAGATTCAACAAAAGCTGAAATCATCAAGGTCCCACATTATTGATTCTAAATTTCAATGGACGTGACACATAATAATTAGTTTGCATTAATTAAGGAATCAGTTTGTTTGGACAAATGAGAAACTGACAGTGGGAATCTTAAAACGTATATAAGGTTAGGTGGTTAGAATGGCCAAAATTGTAGCCACGTCCGCGGCCGAATGTGGGTGTAGCTTAGCCATAAAATATGGTTAGGTATGACTACTGCCTATTTCTTGTGAAGTTTCGCTTTGATATTTTTTCATTTCTAGACTTTTGGAAGCTTTTTATTTATTATTATTATTATTATTATTATTTGGAGAGTTTTGAAAGTTGTATTGGAATGGGAATGGGGCGGAGCGGAGCGGGAAGGGACGGGGTTGTTTACCTCCCTCGTCTTCCATCCTGCTGGAGATTTTTGGCGGGACAGGATTAAAATATATCTATGTATCTTGTTTATTTTTATTGCTTTTGACATTTTTAAATACGATTTAAATTTTAAAAATAAAAGTTGGGATGGGTTTGGGATCATATTCCCATCACCGTCCTAACCCCCACGGGCAGAATTCGTGCCCCTATTCCGGGAGGAGGGGGGATGTCAAGGTATTCGCATCCCTAAGTTGGATTTTGTAAATAGGGTAAATTTTGGGGGTGGAAACTGAACAATAAAACTTAAATTGGATCATTTAAGATCAATTTGTTTCAAATTGTATCATTCTATCACTGCATCTACAAGAAAAGAGTTGTAGAGAGGCATCTAGGACATTAGGTTTGTTCACCATCTTAGACCTTAGTTGATTGTTTATTTATTGCGGGATGTTGTTACTTAAAGAATATAGAGAAATCATATAGTTGACTCATTGTTCAAAATAATTTTATTACAGATCCAAAAATCGAAACAAGGAGCTTGCGGATGTCAAAAGAGAATGTTTCGATTGTTTTATTTTATGGGAATGGTAAAATTTTAGGGTGCATTCTCTCAAGAAATTATACAACATGAAAGCTTGACAATAATCACACATCCATACAATGATGCTAGCTTGGCGTCTTCAATAAATGTGGTGATTTGAGCATAGTAATTTCTCTTGGTTTAATTGTTTATCTACAAAAGAGCAATTGATAAATGAAGTTTTTATTGAGAATTAGAAACACCGATTCTAATATTCCACCGAGAGCGATCAATTGTAAAGGAAATAAAGACACGCAATAAAGGTTCGTCGCAACGTAAAATTACGTCATTTTCTGCTGCTGCAATAATTGACTACAATGAAAAATGTTTATAAGAGAAAGTCACACAATCTATTTTCTTTAATCTCTCTCTCTCTCTCTCTCTCTTTTATGATGTTAACATAAAAGTCTAATGACGGCTCCCTATTTACAAGACAAATTAGGACAAAATTGAAATTTACAATTACTTAAATTCCTAAGATGAAATTTACATGGACACAAATTCCTAAACTACCCGTAATGAAATTTTGGGTTCGGTGTGCACCCATGGGAGGAGAGCTTCTTAACCCTCTTCCAACCCCTACGATGATCTTACAATGGGCGGCACCCTATATCTTGTTTGACACATTCCTTCTCCTTAGTTGGGCCCTGATCCGCGTTCGCAGATGTTGGTCCACGTATTGTCTCCACAGAACAACAATAATTAATTTTCACAACTCAGCAATTTGTGAGTAAACAAGGTGAATAAAGGTTATTGTACTTAGTTTTTATTTAATACAGTTGAATTTTGTCATTATGCTAAGAATCAAAATGCTTTTATTTTATTTCTACGATAATGACTCGGTTTAAGGATCAAACTATGTTGGATATCTTAAGACATTACACCTTGATAGCCCCTCACAAAGGGGTAGGGGTCTTCAATTTTAAAAATCGTGGGCCCCACCCCTTATGTGATGGGGCTGTCAAGCTGTGTACTTGGTCTCAACATTGTTCATGGAAATATTGCTTTATTTGAAAAGTACTTCAAAATATTGATGGTTAAGATTGTTACTGAAAAAACTTATAATGGTAGTTGAAAACATCACCAAAAGGTAGCAACAAGATCATGCACCCAAATTATTTATATGTTCTCCAATTTACCATTGAACCTCTGAAGCTTTCCTAGCCATTATCGTCATTTTTTATCTTCTTTATCACATATTAGGTTTAGTTTGCTTGATTTGTGAAAATGTCTACCAAAATTTTCTTTTAATCATCAAAGTCCATCCATCCCAATCAAGATTATTGCCTTATGTCTATCATACTATTTGTGTAATGGAGTTCATAGTTTATTGACAGATTTTTTTCTTTCTGAGGTAATCCGGTGGAATTGTAACCTAGGGAACAAAAAAGGGTTTGAGACGTTCTTCAACTAAATGAGCGACTATTTGGTTCACCAAACTCCCAACGTCATGCGGTCTCCATGTTTGAAAGATAATGTCTCTAATTTTCTCAAGTTTAATTACATCGAACCCATAAGTTTGCTTGCTTTAAGTTTTGGGTTATGCCTTTAGGTTTTTTTAAGCTTCTGAATTAGGCGTCTGTTTAGTTTAGATTTTTAGCAAATAAATTGATAAAAGTTAGTAGATCCCATACAATGTGAGATTAAAAGTAGACAACAATTATGAATTAAGTGAAATGTGTGGTTAAATAAGGAATTCGACCGGTTTATAGTAGCATTACTTGCAACATTCTTAGAAATTCGTCCTAACATATTATGTGCAACACAAATTGTGTATCAAACTGGCAAACTATGCAGCACGACAGTCTCAACTGTCAGGCCCGGCCCGAACCCGAATAGTACTCCCCAATCAAGCCCTTCACCGGTTGTGCGCAGCCCCTCCTTGGCAGAGGACTTCTTCATTTCATCCAGGATAAACAAAACACAGGCACTCGACATGTTCCCGTACTCACTTAAGACGTGCCTAGTCGAGCGAAGTTTTTCGGGCTTCAGGCCCAATTTTGACTCCACCTGATCTAAAATTGCTGGCCCACCAGGATGTGCAATCCAAAAAATTGAGTTCCAATCAGATATGCTTAGAGGATCAAATGCCTCTTTTAGACTTTTTTCAATGTTCTTCGATATCAGGCCCGGAACATCTTTTAGGAGATGAAATGTTAGTCCCGCTTCACGTAAATGTCCATCAATTGCACCATCACTATCTGGAAGCATAGTTTGAGCAGCTGAAACCATCTGAAAAAGTGGTCGCTCAACCCCGACCACCGGGTCGGAACCGACTATAACAGCAGCCGCACCATCCCCGAATAGGGCCTGACCCACAAGGCTGTCCAAGTGTGTGTCACTTGGGCCGCGGAACGTGACAGCAGTGATCTCCGAGCAAACCACGAGAACACGGGCTCCTTTGTTGTTCTCCGCTAGGTCCTTTGCCATGCGCAAGACCGTGCCACCAGCAAAGCAACCCTGTCACGTCGAATAAATATAAAATATTAATTCACAACATAAGTATCCGTGTTTAAAACTTTTTGAGATAGAAGCTCGAGATTCATTACTTGTTGGTACATCATGAAGCGTTTGACAGAAGGACGGAGCCCGAGGAGTTTGGTCAGCTGGTAGTCCGCGCCAGGCATGTCGACCCCACTCGTGGTGCAGAAGACGAGGTGAGTTATTTTCGATTTGGGCTGACGCCATTCCTTTATTGCCTTCTGGGCAGCTTCTTTGCCTAGTTTAGGGACTTCCACTACCACAATATCCTGCCTAGTATCAAGGGATGGAGCCATATATGCACACATGTTTGGATTCTCCTTCAAGATTTTTTCAGTCAAGTACATGTAACGTTTCTTGATCATGGATTTATCACCTGAAACATAGTAAATGTAAAAACTGATTAAAGTAAATTATATAAAATTAGGAAATTACCCAGGGGTCGTTGTGTATTCTAAAGGAATTTAGTAAAAATTAAGTAACATAAATTGGCTTCCTTTTTTTTTACTTAATATTAAAGAACACGTATTAACTTGTGAAAGTTGACGTGACAATTGAAAGAACGATGCATAGAATTGAAAAAAACCTTAGAAATGGACATTTAATAAGTTAGCAGTAAAAGCATGTATCTTTCATTGCATGCTGCCTTATTAATGGCTAAATTAATTTGCATATATAAATGCATGATAATAATATACTGCCATTTGTGTTAAAACCTTAAAAAAAAAACGTCACTATTGTTGAGAATTTTCCTTAAAAATGGTGAAAAAAATGATATTTATGTAGCTATCTTACACATGCGCTTGAATTTTTCTTTAAGATCAGTCATGTGTTCACTATTAGTGATCCGAAAATAGTAATCCGGGTACGAGCTCTGGTCGACGCAATTTGGTGGCGTTGCAGTGCCAATGGCCATGATCGTGGCCGGCCCTTCTGCTCGTTGAGCACGACGAACATCCTCGACTGTTACCATTTTTCGACAAAGTCGAAGTTTCAAAGAAAGAGGAAGATTTTGTTACTTAGAAAATTGTTTTAGGGTGAAGGGAGTGTGGTAGTGTTTATATAGAGCTGAATAAGACGAGTTAGCTGAGTTTCATGTGATTGAGCAAGCCACAACAACCATCATGAGAAAATTTCAGTTTTATCCCCTCAAATTAATGAGATATGCAGTTGGTACCAATTTTCCTAAATATTTAATTCAATAGTTAGGTTTCAACAAACTCGAATAAATTAGTAACATTTTTTTTTCCCAAATACGTAGACAAGGAAAAAAATTACAATTTATTAATTGTAGTCGGGATGTCTATATACTAAGAAAATTATTTTTTATCCAGTGGTGTATAAAATATGTGAAAAAAATTATTTATCTTTTTACATACTAGCCCAGTTTTTTTTTTTTTTTTTTCCAATCCTGGATTTACCCCTACACTGATAAAAATTTGTTTTGAAAAAAGTTTCTTAACGAATTTTTTCCGACGAAGCAACCTAACAATGACTTTTAAGATAAAAATTGTGTAATTGAACGTTAACTTTTTGTAGTATAGACCGTTATTTACACCAAGTACATGGATTTTATGAGGATGACACAACCTTAACTCTCTTAAAAGAACAATGCTGGGCTTTCAGGGACCCTCCCAGCCCCCTCACATTCTTTTTCTTTTTTAATTTTTCTTCCTTAAAATTTCTAAAATAATCTTTTTCTTCTATTAAATACTCTTCTTCTTCTATTAATTGACATTCTCTTTCTCTACTACACTCACATTCTTTTTCTTTTTTAATTCACACGGGTCTGTCAACAAAAATTCACATTTTTGTTTGCTTTTTTAATTCACACGAGTCTCGCGTGGGTCCCACCACAATGTAAGAGGATGTGAACAAAAGTGTTAATTTTTTTCTGGTAAAATGATTTAATTGCTCTTAAAAACCGGAACTAATAAAAGTGTTTAATCACTTCCTTTATCTTTGAAGGTTAGGTCTGAGAATATATCTCCTTAGAGATAGGATCATCTTCATGCAGTGATAACGTAGTACGGTGATTTGAATTCTATTTGGCTCAACTCAAAAAATTTGCAGTGGGACATATGTGGTGAAATTAAAATTATGAGATTCTTTATAGGTCTGTGGTGGTAGCAGAGTATTTTTAGGGTTTCATTGTATTATTCGAAGTTGTTACTAAAATATTTATATCTTTGATATAGTAAATTTCTCTTCAGGTGTTCGTAGGTTTACGTAACAGATGGTTTCAATTTATATATATATTAGCAAAGATAATTAGTTGTTAATTGAAAGAATTGGGGTTGTACTTTGTAGTTTGTGTGACCTAAAAATTGTACAGCAGGGCGGGTGAATGATAAAGAGGCTACACATGATATGCCCTTTAAACAGCCACTTTATTGTGGTAGCGTAAAGACTCTTCTTTTCTATATGACTTGTCCAGAAGGAATATACCAGAATAGGAGAGGTGGCATGCAAATAAGAATGCAATCATGTTACGCAAACAGGTTCAGTGACAAGGATTAATAATAAGGGAACACGTGGGGCAACATCATTGGACAATTTGATAAAACAAAAAAAAAAAAAAAACTTAGCCGCACTGGTACTGCAACATTATTCTTAAGAATAAAGGTGTAAACGACAAATTATGAATCCCAAATTTGTAACACATCATAGTCAAAGGGTATACAAGAATAAATGATTCGTCCCAAATTTGTGCACATCATGTCTGTATTTCATATTCATCTCAGATGAGCAACACAAATGCAATTTCCATCATTAATATATTTTGTAGTAAATTTTATAAATTTTCTGTAGATTTATGATAATTTCAAAGACATCATTTTTTATTTTAAAAGTTACAAATTCTCAAATTTTCCATGTCCCATCATAGGTCCCATATATAGCTATGCCTTTCTCTCTTATTCTAAATAAAATATTATATAGGTTTTAATATTTGTATTTTTTCACAAATAATTACAAAAAATATATTTGTCAAAACTTAACCATTTCGATTATTTTCTTGAAATGGAATAATATTGACCCAAAACTTTAACTAAAAACGAGAAAAATAAAGAACTACTCATTGTTATTCTTTATCGTATTTTTTGCATTACAATAGAATATTTCAAACTTAATGTGGTACAGTGGCGGAACTAACACCCAGCGAGGTGGTGCGGTCAGCCCAGGCTAGCCCCATTGAAATTTAAAGGAGCAGTCGCGCAGGGGAAGATGAGTTACAATTACCACCGTGAAGATTGAAGTTACAAGGAAGAAGAATGAGAAATATTAGTTGGGCCATTTTTTAAGATTGTGGGCCTTTTATAACAATAGGCCCATTAAACTGAATTCAATTGGGAACAAAGTAGAATTAGCACAATGCCCAAAGTCATTCATACGACATTTCACACTTGCAAAAACCACGGAAAACCAAACCCTATATTCTACCTCCCCTCTCGACTCCAGTTGTCTCCCACTCCATAGCCGTCGGCATGCAGCCTCGACGCACAGAGCCATTGCCAACACCAATGGCCTATCTTGACGCTTGCTCTTCGATAGACGGCAGTAGCCGATAACTATTCCTTTACAAATTATAGGTTTTACTAAATTACTTAAGTTACTTCAAATATTGATTTATGTTTATTATATAAATGTTATAGTAGAGTGAAATTCGCAAGTATTGATTTGGAAATTGGATTAGGAAGCTGCATTTCCTAAGACTTGTTTGAGAAATTGCCTAGTACTTCAATTCAAGGTAAATTGATAAATGATAATGTAACCTATGTTTTGTTTTTAATAAATTTTAAGTAGTATGATCTTAATTTTAGAACTTGAAGTTGAAGTCTTAATGCATTGATCATTTGATTGGAGATTCATTATTGTGATAAATAATTATTTATAATTTATGAAAATTGGGGGAATTTGTGATATGTGTGATAATGACAAATTGGAGAATTTGTGATATTTGTGATAAATGACAAATTGAGGAATTTATAATATGTATATGATTTTTACGTTTTAGTGCATTCACGTATAGATTGAAGATTTTTTACTATTATTTAATTAAATATTAATAAACGACAACGATATTACGGCCACTGAATGTTGACAGTCAATGGTTAACGGTCAAGAACCGCCCTAACTGACTTCTAACCCTGAATTCGCCACTGATGCAGTATGAATGTTATGAGTACAAAAATAAATATCAAACAATATATAATTTATTGAAGATTTTTACATGAATTTATGATTTTTTTATTTTAACTAAAATCAATGTTAATTAGAATTTATATATAGATCATAAGAAATGAGAAAACGAAAGAGAAATTAGAATAATTAAATATTAGAAATTTATATCCTAAAATTATATCATAAATGTATAAGAGTAAAATAGGAAATAAAATATCATTTTGGCTAACAAGGGAGAATTCGTTAGATTAATTATATTATCACCATGGTTTTCACTTGTTATATCATATTATAAACACGCTCTTTAAAATATATTTTTAATAAAGGTGATTATATTCGCATCACATCTTTTTATAAATACACCATAATTTATTACATTGACGATTTTTAATCTTTATTTATTATTACATTTATATCCTTAACTTTCTCCTTCATAATCTTATCTTTAATATTTCATTAACTAGCAAATATTGTCCTTAATTATGATTTTCATCCAAAAATATTGTTAAGAGTGTTTTAAAATGAGATAATATTTAGTCTTATATTGTATATGCTTTTTTGTTTATTAAAAAATATGAGAGAAAAATAAGTTGTTTAGTCTATCTCACGATTTTTTTTAAAAAAAAATCATCATATTAGGGATAATTTGTGTAAATTTGAGAATAAAGATGTGATTTAAAAAATTGATGACATAAATATGATAGTGAGCAAATATTATGGACGATTCATACAATCAGAATATGGTGGAACTATTAAAATGTAGTGAGAATATATTTAACCTCTCAGTAAATATACTACAATTAATTTATAAATATAGCCCTAACCCAAAAACGAAAAAAAAAATCCCATTATTTCCTTTTTTTTAATTTTTCCACCACTCTATAAAAACATACTAAAACACGTTTTTAATAATAAACAACAACTATTTTTCCAGTATACCTCAACCCAGTTAAAGAGAAAAAATTTCTTCTTCTCCATTCCTCTCATCTCCCATCTCTTACTTTATTAAACACAAAAATAATATGAACATTAAGGGCCCGTTTCATTTGTATTTTAGTTTTTAGTTTTCAATTTTGATTTCATTTTAAGTTTTCTATTTTCAATGCCTTTTAATATTGTTAAAAACATATATGGTTTGTCATTCTCACAAACTATATTTCTCAAAACAGAAAACTAGATAGAAATTTTGAGAAATTATTTTATTACATTTTATTCAATGAAATTTGATTATTCAATAGAATATAACATTTTTATATTAATATATTATCAAGCGATATATTGATAAGTGTAGTTTATGTGATTGTTCGGACTTTTATTATTATTTCTTTATTGTGAAGATACCTACTCGATTAGGTTAAATTACGCCAATTGTTGGTTAAACTCGGATTGGACAAGTTCAAATGAAATTAGATTAAAGCTGGACAAAATTGAGAACTTGGAGACCAAAATAATCAAGTCTTGAAGTTGAGGAACTACCATGCAAATAAAGTTGACCTGGGATGAACAAGAAATTAATTTGGAGGGCCAAATTGCACTAAACTAGAAGAAATTTCAGCTTTTGTTAGATTTTTAATTATACTCAATTCTTACATGGTAGAGGCTTTAGGACTCTTTTCTAGGGTTATTGTAGAATTCTATGAATAGTTTTCAAATAACAAAAACTAGGGTTTGCAAGATTTTGAGAATGGAGAAGAAGACTTTTGGTACAAGATTCAATTTTTGTTTCATCAAGATTTCAAAACTCAGTTATGAACTATATTCTTTTTTTTAAGGTGTTTGGTGGGGATTAAAAGTAGATTGTGATAGAAATTTTTGAAATGTGTGATTGAAAAGATGTGAGATCCAAAAAAGATGTAATTAATATTAATTGTATGACTTTGTCTCATATTAAAATCTGATTTTAATCCGTACCAAATAAGGCATTTATTGTTTTTCTTTCATTAACATGAGTAGCTAAATTCATAGTTATGGTAAACAACGTAATCTATGTACGAACCGTTAATTTAATTTTCAAAATTCTAGTAGTTTAAATTTTCATGTGTTGATTTTATATATGAAATTTTATTCTTTTAATTACTTGGCCAATAATTCAATAATATATAATTTTTTAACAAATCGAGAGGTAAGTTATAGATTTAAACCACATAATAAAATTGGTAATTTGAATAAAATTGTAAAGATACCTTTTATGGTTATTGCGATCTTACATGAAATTTTAGAGATTTGTTGCATTTAATTAATGTTTATTCAGATTCACATAAAGATGTGTTGAATTTATTTAGTTAAATCTGATCAATTTGAAATCGATAGAGGTAAATTGAGTAATTTAGAAAAATTCGATAAAACGCTACAATAGGGAAATAATCTTGATTAGAGAATTAAAGGGGATACAAAGATAAAATTATAAATCATAACATCCACATTCATACTTTAAACTCAAATTTGATAATTATGTCCCATAGATAAATTTAGTTTAATTAGAATAAGTTATATAACTAAAAAAATCATGTTCTTCAATTTTCATTATTTAGGAGTTATGAATAATAAATTAAAAATTAAATAATAGTCAGCATCGGAATTATCAGTTCAACTCATAGGTCCATTATAGTACTTGTTACAATATCGTACGCTTACGAATAGCGCTACATATATATACATGTTAAAGTTAACGAATCTTGCAATATTTTTTTCGTTACTAAAGTAAAATAAAAACTAATAATAAATTGAGTTTGTAAAATATAGGAAAGAATATATAAAATTAATGATGTGGATTAAAAAATTTCACATGTGTTCATTTAAATATATTTTATAATTTTTATGTAAATAACTATTAAAATTTTGAACTATTTTTATTTTTAATTTTTTACAAAATTTTGTCCATTTTTTTCTAGAATTTATTTTTCAAAAATTTTTGGTTTTTTATAATTTATAAATTATATATATAAATTATTATTTTTATTTATATTTTTGTTTTTAAGAATTTTAATTTTATAATATTATTTAATTAAAATTTCATTTAAATGCTTATTTTTCATGTTTTTAACTTCGTCACTGAAAAGTCAAAAACTTGTTTTGAATTTTACATTATAAGTTTAATTATGTTTTCTAAAATGCATTTTTAAAAATAAAAGATCCAAAAAGTTTTGGATAGTTTGTAAAATTTCAAATTGAAAACAATTTGAAAACAACAAATCAAAAACACTATAATTTTTTTTTTTTTTATTCTAGCTCCCATAACAAAAGACGATAATTTTTTCTATTCGAACTCATATTCCAAAAACCCAAAAAGGCTTATGCGACCATATCCCCTCATTTGCTCCCGATGAAAGCACATACACGTACATATGTAAGGCTTTTGGGAACGTGTTTCTTATTTTTGCTTTTTATATTTTTGTTATATATTTATGCATTGTAGTATCGAAAATGTTGTCTATTCTACCTAATAATCAAACACGAGTGAAGAACACGTGACTCTACAACAAAGTAATTCTAGTTTGAAATATATTAGGTTATTATTTATGTAATTTTCTTTATGCCTATTTTAGTAAATTAGTCAAAGTCGAACGTGTATTCCACGTTATTTTGAAATATTTTATATGTATTGTAAAAGCAATATCTGATATTAGTTTATTGGGAGAATTTCATAAATCTCAAACGAACTAAATAAAATAAAATTTAAAATAGAAATATAAGAGAAAAAATTGTATCTCAAAACTCAACTTCTATTATTTAAATGGTCAACTAAACTTGATCGTTGGGTTGCGCATTGCTGAATTTAACTTTGTTAATGCACTATAACATTCATTTTAACCTTTCGTTTTAGTTTCGTTATTTAACAAATCAAAATTATCTACCTTAAATCATTTGTTTCCAATAAATTTTATAACTTGTAATAGAATGGAAGGGTAACCACAAAGTTAAAAGAAAATTAAGAAAATTTTAATTTGACTCGAATTTTTGAAAGAAAAAAGATGTTTTTGTTCTAATTTCAAATTCCAAGATTTAGGTAGTTACATGTACTTTATAATCAATTCTTCGCATTCAGTTGTCTTATGAAGATATAATCGCAATCTTTGTTCGGTGACATCAATTTTACAAATATGAAATAAATTTTGAATATGAAAATAAAAAATATACATTAACAATTAATAAAATGGAAAAGTTAATATTTTTCAAATTAAACTGACGATTTGATACATTTTGTTGATCTATTGATGTATCAGACATGTTAGTATTTTCGACGATTATGTATTCATATGTGATGTTTCTAGCATACAAAATAAAAACGTTACTGATATATCGTTTAATAATTTATTTATCAATATCGAAAAAAATCATATAACAAATATATAACATATCATACAACACGTCTTTATCAAGAATATGGTTGTGTTCAGATACCAATATGATACGGAGATATATGTTAATTATAATTAACCTTTCAAAATTTGTTTAATACCGAAAATTTGGTAATTATGAAAAAAATTTCTCAAATGATTTATACTTAATATAAAAATCAGTCAAAGACCAATATTAAGTGCCGGCTGTTGACGTTTCAACAAAATCTTAATTGCCAAAATAAAAAATTGCACCTATGCTAATGTCCCATCATCTCTCCTAAAATTAATTTTTAATTCATAGTTTAATAAATAATAAATAAAAACTAAATAAAAATCCTAAAATTAGAAATATAAAAAATATAAATCGTCAAACCAAAGATGAGTCTCAGTGGTGCAAAGAGATTTCACATATAGATTTTCAGTCAAAGATAAATCCACAAATTCATATATATAAATAAAAAAATAATGCATATTTTCATCAATATGATGAGATGATAATAGGCCGTCACGTGGTTAGGATGCCCCAAACAGATCATAAACTAAATTGAAATGCAAACCAAGTTTAACTAAAAAGAAAAAAAAATTCACAACACCCATCAACTTATAAGTAGCTTATGTTCATAATTTAGATGGACATTACTAAAATAATCAAAAAATAAAAATAGAGAGAACAAAGAACTAAAATAATTTTTTAGCATAATCAAATATTTTGTCAAAGACCAAAACAACCTTTATATATATATATAGAAATTGTCTCAAGCAAATCGACTTCTCCAAAACTCTAATGCTCAACATGGATACATTCACAGACATAAGCATCATTTAGACTATTTTCGAGTTATGAAAAGCTCTAACCCATAACAAATTGCTTCCATTGACAACAGTTATTTTCTTCAACCCACAACAAATTGCTTTCATTGACAACAATTCTAAAATGAAAAATGTTGATTTTTATAACTATAATGATCTTAATTATGTTTATTACATAGAATGACAAATGTTAATTTTTATAGATAATGATATTAATTATTGCATCTCCCCTCATTTATTTACATTAATTATCAATTATAAAAATAGGCATCTCTCAATCAATTTCAAATGCTCTCCATTGGCAGGAAATTTAAAAGTGTGTTATCAACAGACTCTACGTCTTCTTTTATCGTATGTTCTCTCTATATATTGAAATTTTTAATCTGTCAATTTTGTATGTGGATGATTTAGAATTTCAACACATATTATAATATTATAATAATTTATTTAGTTTTAAATGATGATAAGAATACAGCTGAAATGTGAAAATGAGAAAAGATTAAAAATGTTTATTGCAATTATAATGTTGCGTAGTCAATAAATTTTTTAATAAAAATATAATTGTCTTATCATTTGGTATTCCGCTTTTATTTAAACTTAGATATCATGGGATTCACATGTAAATATCAATTAAAACAATTTTTAAATAAGGATAATTGGGTAAATATAAAATAAAATAGAATTTTGTCAAATTATATAGTGACATTTCGTATGCATTAGTTTTATTACATTAAATATAGGAAAAATTGCTGTTACGATACTAAATTTTTCACTTTTGTGTAGACTTGATCAAAACATTTAATTTGTGACACCCACGTTACCAAGTATTTCCAAAACCCGCACTTGGAGTTCAAATGGATGGTTTATGTTAATTTGAATGTTAATTGTCCACTAAAAAAAGTTAGACCTCTTTTGATCAATTAACCAATTTAAAAGGGGATAGAAGGGTACTTTTATATTATTTTATATAAAATAATTATGTAAATTAAATCCAAAAGCCACTGTCACCATCACCGTCCCCGTCTCAACCTCCAGGTGGGAATAACTCGGTGCTTATGATAGATTTGTGGAAAGGGATTATTAATACAAAATTTTATCAAGTCCTAATCACATGCATATATAAACTCCATGTTGAAATGAAAGAGTAGATAAAAGCGGAAGCATACCTTGATCCATGTGTCTGATTAATTGAACGGGTTATGATCTTTCAATTGATAGGTACTCATTCTTAATTTTCTCTCTATTGATGGGGATGCAAAGAAATGAAAAATCACGTTCATTTGGGAACCATGATCCATGAAATAATAACTAATATGCAGTTATTATATTTCGGCTATTATAAATTGATCTCTCATAAATTTAAAGTAACCATTCTGGTCTCTACACTTTAATTCAATGACAATTAATACCCATTAGTCCAAAAATTAACTTAACTTGATCACTTTATTAACTAATCTTTAAGATAGCACTACACATTTTAATAAATATACATGTGTGACCCCACACGTTGGAATTTTTCAACAATCTCTCACTGAACCATAAATGTAATCTTACAAATGTGCACAATCTTATGAGCTCAAATTTTGCTATCATTAATAAGGGTATTTCCAAACAATTTCGTCCATCGGTTATATTGATATAGAATCGAAGCAATTTTCGTCATATTTAGCGTGACTGGATCCATCAATCTCACGTACATCCATAAAATGATATAGATCAATCATGGGAGTGCAGCATAAAAATTACATGTTATATGATCCAAA
>CAIGRP010020742.1:0-28471 GCA_903798385.1 Fraxinus cuspidata | reverse complement strand
AATAAACTAAAATTATCCTAGAATAAGAATAGAGAACATTGTATTAGTACAAGTATAAGGAGAATGATATTTGTGTCTTTTTGTCAGACAATGTCAATCATGATGTCAAACTTAATGTACATGTAACAAAATCGGTTTGAGTTTGGACGGAAAATTATTACCGACAGCTGGATATTGACAGGAGATTTTTATTTCTTTTC
The DNA here is from genome assembly GCA_903798385.1 of Fraxinus cuspidata. NCBI lineage: Eukaryota > Viridiplantae > Streptophyta > Magnoliopsida > Lamiales > Oleaceae > Fraxinus > Fraxinus cuspidata. The sequence continues at coordinate 28,271 of CAIGRP010020742.1, read as the reverse complement.
TTATTAAAACCACTTGAATGTAAGGTAGGTAAACCAATTTGTGTAAGGTTAGGTGAGGTGAGGACCATTTCCTATTTAGCCTATATTTTAGCCTATGTTTGAGTCATATTAAATTTTCATTCTCATTTTTCTACTAATTTTTAACTACATATTGTTCAATAAAATTATATTTTTCATCACATCAATAACTATTCTTTCTTTTTCTACCACATTCTCTATCAATCTATTTTTCCAAAATAATGTGACTCAAGCACACCCTTAATAAAATTTAGTGTGGGCTTGTTTGAGTCTCATTTTCTTTTTTAAAAAAATACATTTTATAATAACGTGGTTAAAAAAATAAAAAATTAAATTTATGCGTAATATTATTTTAGTTAACAATGTGTAGTTGAAATGAGGTCAATCATGTTCAAAAATATATTTTAATGAAACAATGAGGTTCAAACAAGAGCTATAAAAGTTAATATTTAAGAGGAATGTGAGATCTACACTTCTTAAAAATAATTAGTACTCGAACTGAATAATTTAATTTCCTGTTTGACCTCAATTAAAATTTTTTTTTCTTAAAATTCATTTTAATCAAGTATTTTAGACTATTTTCAATGGTGGAAAATTGGATGTAAATTGATATTTTTAAAATCACTCATGTATCATCATTTTCATCAGGATGGATCTAAATTCAAAATTTACTCTAACGAAAATATCTTAATTCATTTTTTTGGTCTCTTGTTGATGTAAAAAAAAATATGTAAATTTACATTTTTTTTTAAATAAAATTTTCACCTAAATATGCAATTTGAATTTCACCTATATTGGGAGTAAAAAGTTTCATTAATCACTCAACTTTGAATGTTGTCACGTTGTGGTCATTGTAGTTTAATTTGCTTCTAAGCAGTCACTGGACTTACCAAAGGTCATTGGACTTACCAAATTTATAAAATATGTGGTTAAATATGTGGTCAACAGTATCTTAAGGAGTAACTTATTCCATGATTTTTTAATGGATAATCCAAAAACTGCATTTGTGTTTTATATTCTGTTGTCTTACAACAAACTCGTTCACATGTTTGGAACATATTCACAGAACTTTTCCCTCTCCTTTCCCATTATCCTTAGTAGCTACTTTTCCCTTTTGGAAAGTTATGCTGATGGATATCTCCACATATTTTTCTTATATTATTTGAGCAACTCGCTGCAACATACACAACAAACCTGGAATCAAATCTTTAGCATTACATTCTCCACTAGACTCCCCTTCAAGTTTCCACTGGAATCGGTTCTTTAGCCTTGCATTCCCCTGTTCTTCCCTACCATGACACTTAAAATTCAGTTCCCAAATTCTGTTGTGATAAAATTCCCTTTCCTGTTTTTGATTCTCCCACCAAGGATGCCTGCACTAGTTTATCTAATTTCAATATGCCTTTTCTTTTGTTGATAAAAGATGATAATAAGTATGTTATTCTAACTTTTTTTTTTCAAAGTAACTTTAAAAATGCTGCTTCAGTTCATAAATTACAATATGGAACCTGGAATACAGCATGAGCCCCCTTTTTTACAAAGTAATTTCAAAAAGGTTCCTTTAAGTTCATAGAAAGAGCCAAATTGTTGTTGTTGTCGTCGATTATAATTACGTATGTTAAAAAAAATGAAACTATAACAACATTTCAAATCATAATAAGAAGATTTCTTTTTAACAAAAAAAAGATGTCCTTCATCGCGATTCAAATATATATACGAATAAATATTAAAGAAACGCAATTTTCAATTTCACGCATAATAGCCTTCAGCATAGGGATTACCTTCACCAGGCAGATTTGCTCCTTCGCGTTTTTGTGGGTTTAGGATCCAAAAATTTTATTAATTTTTCTGTAACACATATCACCAATTTTAATTAAAAATCCCTAAAAATCTAATTTTATCCAAACAAAACTGGAGCTTAGTAATCACTGTCACCGTTTAATTGACTATGAATTATTCTTTTATGTATAAGTTTCAACTAAATAGTTGATCGCAACTATTAAACATGCATGTCAATTAAAATACTATGGGAGTACTGTCTTTTTTTTCTTGTCTAAGCTTTCAAGATTGCGATTTCGAAATGGCTTAATTATGAAATTGGGAAACAAATTTTTTTTTTTTGGTTTTTTAATTTAAAGTAGCATGTATATCTTGTTGCATGCTTTTGTATATATATTTCTTTTATCAGTTCACTTGAGAAAAACTATGGTTGGACATAGTTCGATTTGATTCAGCTTGGTTTGATTTTAAGAAGAATTTAACAGAAATCGAATTTTCAATCATTTAGTAAGTGGAACCGTCGGGTTCAAATTTAATAATGGAACCGTTAGGGTTCAGTTCTCCGATTCCATACAATAATTAAATTTTTTAATATTTAAAATAATACTACATTAATTCAACTAATAACATGATCACTTACAAAATAACGTAGTCCAATCCTGTAATATTTTTTACATTTATCTGTTGAATTTTTCATAGATTTGACTGTTAAAATTACAAGAAAATGAAGATAACGAGCTTACAATAATGAAGAGAGACGTGGTCGAGCTTTCAATTCGATTTCTCTAGAATGGTTGAAATGACATTACGATAGAATAAGATATTTGGATAAAATTTAGGTCAATTTTATTAAGTAGACTTGGGCTTGGGGTGAAAATTAGAAATGAGAAAATCATATTTTAGGTATTAATTTATTTAAGATAAAAAAATTAGGGATATTCGGCTTTTATTCGGTTCTTGTTCTATAATCGAGAATTGAACAAAATCCGTCGGTTCTCGATATAGGTATCCGTTTGAGTATTTAACTTAAGAAGAACCGTTCGATTCGATTTTGTTCATGTTCAGTTCGATTGGTTCAGTTCGAAAATTTTATCCAGTAATAAGAAAAACTTATAAATAATTGATTAAGATCCAATTCTATATAAAATAGTATTAAACTAGAAGACTATTATCTTCCTTAATTTGTAAGCTTATGCAACGCAAGCTTTAGAATAACAAGATATATATATATATATATATACATAGGGGTTGAGCCCCAATTTTTTGAAAATTCATTTTCAACAACGCATTCTTCAATAAAATAATATTACACGTAAATATAAAAAAATTTCTTAATTTTTAACCACACATTCTCAAAAAATCACTATTCAAAATACATTTTTTCTCTCAAAGTGGGGTTCAAATAAGGTTGTAAATTTATTCTAAAATCAAATTTAAAAAAAGCTATTATCATATTTAAAATGGTTTACCTAATTTTGTACCTCATGTACTAAAGAATAAAATGAAAATGAAATGATCGATGAAAGAGATTTTCAACAATATTTAGGGCTTGTTTGATCACTATTTTTGTCAAAAAAAAAATGTATTTTTAAATAGTGTATTGATGAGAAATGTGTGATTAAAAAATGAAAAATTTTGAATTTGCGTGTAATATTGTTTTATTAAAGTATGTGTGATTGAAATGAGATCAAAAGATTGTTCAAGAAGACTTTTTTTTTTCCCCAAACAATGGGGCTACACTCATTATTCCCGGAAGAATTAGAAGTCAATAATTACTTTTTGAGTATTATATTAAACTCGATTAATTTGAATATTAAGTGTAATTTTACTTCCACACTTGTTATAACAAAATTGTGATTTATTGTGAAATGTATGGACTAATTATGTATATTTCATTTATTAGTCTAAATAAAATCTAAATTCTATAAATACACGACGAGACATCTCAATACATAAATACAAATAATATTATTAGTACATAGACTCACTCTCTTTTTTCAACCCTTTATATAGGGCTTTGCCTCTTCTCGGTTTTCCATTGTCTGGTATATTTTTTCTCTATATTATGCTTACTTGAAACGTACGTATCATGCTTAGTATCTTTTTACGTTTTTAAACTGAATAATTTAATAATTTTCACTAAGAAAAATATATGAATGTGATGAAGATTAGCTCTACGAAGTCTTACCAAATAGTAAAAATTATATTGATAAAATTAAAATCAAGATAAGTGTGTAAACTATTTAGAACTCATCATCCTCTTGTCCACCTTTTGAGGGATCCAATATAGAAAAAAAACAAATTGGATAGACATATTAAATTTAAAATCTTGTCATCACATTAGATAATTTATAAAGCAACGTGCCTTAACGTGTAAACAACATTTAAAATGTAACATTTGAGCCTGAAAAATAATGGATTCTATCGTTAAATGTGAGGAGATCTATCACTTGCAGATTCGACAATAGATAACTTTAAATATATTAAGCTCAATAATTTAATTATTAAATATCAGAAAGAAGTGATCATTTTTAGTGTGCACCTAAATTTTAAGAAAAATGTTTCTTTAGTAATTAAAGTTAGAAATAAGTTATTTATTTTTGTAGTAGTTATATAACAATTATTTTTATAAAAATATATAATTGATACTTTTGACACAATTATATTAACAAAAATATGCCATTTCAATATTTTTTTAAAAATAAAAAATTACTCCCTGTAAATAAAAAAAAATTACTTAGAAGTGGATTTTCATTTTTTTAACCCTAATGCCTTCCATTTATTTAGGGCATATTTTATTGGAAATTATCAACTTTCAATGAAGTCTCAATTATTTAAAGTATGTACAATTCATTAATATATTCAATTTATAAGTATTATTTTCTTTTAATTATACCTTGTCATTTCCATTCCATGCGCTCTAGATTTATGGATTGATAACTATAATTTTCTTAAAGTAATATTACTTACAAATCACATTATATTTTTTTAATGAGTAAATAGAGTCAGACTTTTACAATTTTTATTTTATTTTATTTATTTATTTTATCTATACTGATATGAGCTATGCACGATTTAAGTTACTACACTTTTTTGAAAATAATTAATTTTTTTATTACTTTTATATGTATATAAATTATATAGATATAAGAGTAACTTATTTACACGATAAAAGTTTATTTGAAATAAATTTAACTTAGCGTAGATGCTCTAAGTTAGGAAGAGTTGGCCGCCTATATTATTATTTAGAAAAGAAAACATCTCTCTCTCTGCCCTTAAAGTCTCTACCTTTAAATCATATAAAATTAATCATGTTTGGAAGCTTGGTATGTACTATAAGTAAAGAGTTGAAATTAATTTCTCCATTGTTTCAATAAAATAATTATTATTTATACTTTTTAGTCCTATTTGGTGGGGATTAAAATAAATTTTTTAATAAGTTTTGATAAAAGTTGATGAAATATAGTTCAAAAATTGTGGATTTCGTAAATAGACACGGATGGTTTTTTCTCCAATATTTTAATCACACGGGGTGGCCCCATGTGAGCATAAGAATTTTTTCTGTAAATCAGGAAAAATTCTAAATTAAAATTCTAACTTATCAACTTAAGGAAGTTGATTCCTCATTCCTGTCTGCCCATGTGAGTATTAAGAATTTTTTCTGTACATCAGGAAAAATTCTAACTTATCAACTTAAGGAAGTTGATTCCTTATTACTGTCATTTATAATTTTGTACTCAATTCTGCATCAGCACGATCCCACATCCCAACTCTGTAGTTTCGATATACAGAAGGGAAAAATCTTATACAGATATATATATATAACTCTTTTTGGGGAAGCCTGTAAAATTCTTTGCAGAAAATGGCTCAAGGCGCAGTGGGTTTTGTTGGGTTGGATGAAATCACTTTGGATTTGGCGGCTTCTCTTCTTCATTCTGGCTATGCCGTTCAAGCATTCGAGGTTTGCCCAATTTCATTTTAAATTACTAGTTTTCGTATGAAAAGTCAAATTTTTTTCTTTTTTTTTTTTTTACTGGGAAAACCATAGAAGTGGGTTCCAATGTAGATAATTATATGAGCTAAGTTGGTCAACTTTATAGTACTTCTGTTTGTTGGTTTGAAGCAGTGTTTTGTTCTGTCGCGTCTCGATTTAATTGAATCTTTTTGGGCGATGTGATGAAATTTTTTGGGTATTGTTTGGTGATAGATATTGAATAGTTTAAATATTATTTAAATGATTTGAGTACTTATAAGTAAAAATTTAAGTAATTTTGCAATCTTCTGATGCAAATCATGGAGAGAATCCATAATTGGTGGAGACGGGTATTGTGCGGCATAGTCTACAAATGATAAAAAAGGTTCAACTTGTGAAATTTTGAAGTGGAAATTACTGGGGAATTTAATTGAAGGGATTGGGAGTTTATCAAACGCAATTATCAGCTAGATTCACACGTAATTATTTTGAGTCGAAGAGTTGCAACTTTTGCAGATTCGGTTTAATTTATAAATAGCTAGAAATGTGTGCTGGATAAGTAGATAATACTAGTGGGTTCATTGGAATTTGTTGTTGAAAATAAAGTTCAACCAGTTTATAAGGGTCCGTTTGATTGCAAATGTGGAATTTGGGTGGAAAGAAAATGTTTTACAGGGAATTGAATTGTTTAGAAAATGTTTTACTGAGAATTGTAATTAATTGTGTTTGATTGATATAATTTTTTACGTGGNAAGTTCAACCAGTTTATAAGGGTCCGTTTGATTGCAAATGTGGAATTTGGGTGGAAAGAAAATGTTTTACAGGGAATTGAATTGCTTAGAAAATGTTTTACTGAGAATTGTAATTAATTGTGTTTGATTGATATAATTTTTTACGTGGAAAATATTTAAATTTTGGGTCTTTTAGTGTTCGTTTGACTTTGTTTTTTATGGAAATTGTCCATTAAAGGAATTTTTTTTTTACAATTGATGATAAAATTCATTTCCATTGCACAAAAAATTAAAAAAAAGGAAAAAAAAAAATCAGAACATGGAAAACCTTTTCCCACCACTTAGGAGGGAAAATGTTTTCCACAAAAGGCTTGAAAATGTACATGTGTGGGGGGAGGTGGGAAAAAAATTTGCCAAGAAAATTAACTCTATCAAACACCTAAAAAGTTGGAAAAAGGAAAACCAATTCCATTTTCCATGGAATTTCCACCCTATCAAACACAACCTAAATGATTTATGAATTTTCCAGATGGAGGCTAATACTTATCATAATCATCACTTTCTTTTTACGACAAAATCTGCTTTCTTTTGTGTACAAAATCTGTTTTAGTTCCGTGAAAATTGGTGCGTATGTTGTGGACCATACTTGCTTGGGCTTAAAAGTTACTTTTCTAAAACATTCTAGAAAAATAACTTTCGTTAGTAGAAAAGGTAATGTTAAAAATAATGTTTTGCTAAATAATTAACTTAAAAGTATGTTAGACAAATTTTATGCACTTAGATCATGTTTGTCTAAACTTAAAAGGAGATTTCTTAAGCTCCTTTTTATTGCAGTTTTACCGCTAGTACTGCCAAAAAAAAAAAAAAGTCTTAAAAGGAGCCAAACTCTGTAAATTATTGAATTGCACAATTCTCACTTGGGATCTCCTTGAATGAATGTAGTTTTCTACAAAAGTCTTAATTAGTTAAAATGTTTCCGTGGATGCTCTTCAAGTAAATATTATATTTAAAACAACTATTCTCGTGCACCTCAAACTAAAAGGTATCATTCAATTTAATAAAGATGATGATAAAATTTTTTCACATTATGCCCCTACTTGATGCAGTTAAAAATCAGATTTTAGTAGATCTTGATAAAAGTTAATAAAACACGTGATTGAAAAGTTGATAAAAGTTGTGAGTTCCATAAAATGTGTAATTAAAATTAATTGTCGATTTTGACTTGGATTTTTAGCAACTTTTTAATCTTTACCAAACAGGGCTTATATTTGTACAGTGGAGGGAATATCTTATATTCTTTTCTTGGTGGCTTTTACAAGACCATCTAATCTATGGTTTACTCACTGAACCAAGATTCTATAATGGGCAAAATTCAATCTTGCATTGTAAAACCTCTCTTTAATATGTGGAAGTTGAAATATTTAATTTGTCCTCTATCATATTCTTTATGCTATAGATTTTGATAATTCTTGTAATTTAGTTAACTAGTTTTAATTGCAATAGAGCTAGTTTTGATTGTGCTTAATTTTTAATTAATTGAAGCCCGAAATAATCAACCCATTTGCCAAGCAACAGGCTTATTTTAGGCAGTTTACTAGAATTATTGGTACTTAAGGGTGGTCACTTAAAGGTAACTAGGGTATTCCAGAAATCTAGTACTGGATGTAGTGTGTATTTTATAGATTTGGATCCTTGTATAGAATGGTTGAAATCTCTGCTAAGTTTCATTATTATTCTGTATCTCAGAATATAAGCTCAAAGAATTTTCTTTGCCCGTGTACTTCGATTTATTTGGTGGTTCTAAGGTATGGGCATGACAATAATTATAGTTTTTCACGCATCTAAAAGTTAGCATTATCTATGGACCTGTCTACCCAAACATTCTATATTGTGTACTCAGTGAACAAAGAAAGGAAAATATAATTCAGTCTTTTGATTGGAAATAGAGTGCAAATATGCAGCACATAGTGCAGATGTAAGAAAAGCAAATGTTGGGAAAGACTTGTTCATTACATAAAATTGAAGACCTTGTACTTATCGGGTATGGATTATTAACGTGCTTTTAGCAACTGGACATTACGTTATGAACATGCTTAGCAATATCTAACAAGTTAATTTTGTCACCCTTTTAAGCGTGTAGGTGTCATGTTTGGTGCTGATGTAGTAACTTTATGTGGCCAACTTCGTTTTAGTTCTTTGGGAAACGTTTAAACTATAGCATAGAATAATGTCTTTCTAGTCTGGTTAATGTCCACAATAGGAATGTTTTTAGTTGATTATTATTACCATCACAAATGAACTGATTACCACATCAGTTTTAGCAGAACTCCTGAAATAGAGGGAGCTGAGAATTTTGTGAAAACCAGAATGAATAAAAAGACTACAGCCATAAAGTTAAAAAATTTGTTGGATGAGCTTTGCAGGTATCATCAAATTTGCATTAAAGTTGATCATCTAAAGCGCTAAAGGGCCATGTCATTTACCTACATTTGAGACTGGTATTATTCTGTGTCTTATTTTCTTAAAATGCTTACAATTCTTACATTCACAGACATCCAGTCCTCTGATGGATGACTTCTCAAAGCTAGGGGGCAGAAGAAGTGCCAGTCTGATGGAGACAGGGAAAGGTGTAAATACTAGTTCTGCCTTTTGCTGCATTTTTGTCTGTCGTTCTCCTAATTTTCAGAATATCGGTTTCTTCTTAATCTTGCATCTTACAGTTGTTGTAACAATCAAATTGATTATTTATTTATTTATTTATTTTTGTGAATAGTTTTCATAATGATTTACTGATTTAGGACGTATCTTTGTTTCTTGTGGTAGTTACTAGGATGACTTGAAGGTTTTGACAATTATGGCATTTAACTGAAAATAGTGGAAGTTCTTAACTATGAAAGAATGACACTGCATGCACACAGTCATGTACGCATCCTGGGAGATAAAAATGGAGAGCTTTTTCGAAATGGGCCTGAGTCGGGCAAATCATGAAGGCAGCTGGCCCAATAGGTTAGATCATTGAACAGAATGGGGAGAATAATGACAAAGACATTGAGAAATTAATATATCATCACAACAGTGATAAACATAACATTGTTGCTGTCCTACATCAATCAAGTTCCATAGTTAATTTTCAGATACAGAACATGCAAAACTCTGAATATATAGAACTAGTGACAAAAGGCCATGACTAAATGAAAATTGCACTATATTTTGGTTCTGTATTTTCAAACCTACTTTTTAGATGGTTGAATCTTTCTTCAATAACTTTCTGATGTCTCGCTCGTGTGTAATTTCCATTGGATTTCTTACATTTTTCCCTTTTTTCTGTCCTTCAGGTGTCAGAGCTTTGGTTATATTGATATCTCATGCTGATCAAATAAATGATATTATTTTCAGTCAAGAGGGTATTTTAAAAGGTTGCTTTCGAGCTTTTGATTGTAGTTTAAGTTAATAGTTGGCCCCTTTGATTAAGGTGCACTGATAATTCTTTTCTGAACACCCAGAATTGCAGAACGACACGGTCATTGTTCTCCATTCAACCATACGCCCGGCACATATCCAGAAGCTGGAAAAGAGTCTTACAGGCAACTTTTTTATTTTATTTTATGCTGATTCCCTGTTGTGTTATCTTTAGTAAAATGTACTAGTATAATTATCTATTCTTTTAAATATATGTTTGCATCCTCTCTTCAGAAAGCCATTGTGAAGTTTACCTATAGGGATTCTGACATTTTCTAGCTGCATTTCTCAAGTCTTAATTTTCTTCCCCCCCCCCCCTGAGTTCAGAAATTTTGTTTCTCATTTTTATGATGAATTCGATGAAATAGCACCCATCACCTCCATCTTGAATTGGATGGTTTAATTCAGTTTGCACCAGGCTTGCCCATTTTCCGTTTGAAGTAGCCTTGGTAGTAGCCCACTTTCAACCATGTTGATCAAAATGATTAAGTGAATTCACCCATTTTTCTTGCAGTCCTTAGAACTCTTACTGAAGCATCATTTCATATTTTACTGTTTACTTGAGAACAAAATGATGTACATATTATCAAAATTCAAACCAAATACTACAATCAACAAGTTCTCTTGAATAGAAACTCATATTGATAAATGAAAAATATTGCTTCAAAAAGTTGTTTATTTGACCAGAAAGAGATTATCATCCATTTCATTTTGGCTAAGAAAACAGGGTTAATATCAGACGTGCTGTACTTTGAAATTCCTAGTTAGATATTTCTAGAAATGGGTTCGGTTTCCCCATCGAACGAGATAAAAATTAAGAAAATTGATTCTGCATTGTTGTTTGACACATACATGACAACATTATTTTTTCACACATCCTTCATGATGGACGCCTTACTTTTCTATGATTGAATATCCACGCTGTTCTGTATCTCCAAGCTTCATTCTGCTGCAATTATGCATTATTTTTTCAATCCAAAATAGATGTATACATATTGTCCTTCTAGATTGCCTAGTTTCTCTGTTGTCTTTCCTTTTGGCCTCTTTCATCCTTCCATGTCTCTCTCTACAGGCATTGGATGTGCAAGTTTCATCTTCCACTCTAGCATAAAGGCTAATTTATAGTTTTATATTTCAGTTCATAATAATTGGATGGTGTGCCAATTAATGCATAAATGATCCATGAAGTAGTGTGCCAATTAATACATTTTTTATGCAATTATGAAGTAATTATATTGCTAAACCCCACACCCACCCATAATAAAGTTGGGGAAATAATCCAGTCTACTTAAAAAGTGAAATAAGATAGATGATGACATCAATTGGTTAATGCATCTGTCCAACTTTAGTCTCTTTTAATCATGACTGAATTTACTGTCTCAAATATATTTATTCAATGGTTTGCTTTTGCAGAGGATTATCAGATGGATTTTGTTGTTGACATGTACGTCTTAAAGGCAGTATCTGAGGTTTTGAATGGAAAAGTGATGGTAAAAAATTTATGCTTTACTTGAAGATTAATCTATCTTTTCTCCTATTATTTGATATACAGAATGGCTGTTGTTCTTGTCATTCAGATTGTATCTTCAGGAAGATCTGATTCCACCTCACGCTCACAGCCTATCCTTTCAGGTTCAGTCTTCTTTTTCCTTCAAGTTGTTTTGAAGCAATTTTATGCTAAGAAATATGGAAAATGTTTCTCTTATATATTCCTCACACTTCTTATTTCAACTGTTGTTTTATGAGCAGCCATGTGCGGAAAACTTTTCATGTTTGAGGGTGAACTTGGTGCGGGAAGGTGTGCTTTCTTTGACTTCATATGTCTCCTGCCCTGTTTAGAACAAGAAATTATGTTTCATTTAATCATTGATAGGAGATTTTCATAAATTAATATACTGTCCAAGTACATACCTAGAATATTGTTGCAGATAAAAGATATATAATTTAATATTCTAGTTGCAACTATATCTATGAACAGTGTAAATGACCCATCTTATGTTTTCTAAAATAAGCTTTTTATTTCCCTTTGCAGTAAATGTAAAACTGTAATTGAGCTTCTTGAAGGCATTCATTTTGTAGCTTCACTTGAAGCCATATCTCTAGGTGCTCAAGTGGGGATTCATCCATTGATAATTTATGATATCATCTCTAATGCTGCTGGAAATTCATGGTGAGTACACTCATATAATTGCTTCATCCTTGGTTTTGTCCACCGTGAATCACACACTCACTCACTTACACTTATTTGCTTGTTTACTAGTCTTGCTAAATGTGTTAGTATGTAATGTTCCTCCCTTTTACTTGTTTCTTCTCATTGATTGTGTGTGTGTGTGTACACACAATCTATTAGAAGCAGCAAGTTTATATGTGGTTCTTTACTTAGTAGCACTCTAAGCTACATTACAATGTATATGTTACTTACAATTTGTTTCGTTCTTCCTCTGTTACTTGTTTCTGTTTGTGGATAATTATCCCTTGTACTTCTATAGTGCAAGGTTTCTCATCTGATTATAGCATATTTACAGAATTATTTGAAGCAATCAATAAAATCAGCTGCTGAAATTTGGGTCGTATTTATTGTAGCAGTTTGCACAAAGTGTAATTGGTGCAGGAACAATCAGTGAGGATTTTTTTTCATACTGACCATAAATCAAATATGTGGCTACTACCTAATAGGGGCTAAGATCTTTTGATTATTAGTACTATCAAAATTACGAATTGGGTTTTGAGGTTCACTGTGATCATGTGTGGAAATTTCAGCAAAAGGGTTCAAATTCATTGTCTGATTTTTGATTCCTAAGAATAGGACAAGATATGGTAAGGTTTTCAGGCAAGATGTCGGGCAACAAAATAACCACAGGCAGGTTGATGACTTGTAGCTCATTTCGGTTCTCCTCAGTTGTTTTCTTTTACTTTATTACCTGAAGAGCATATAAAAAGAAAATAGAGTTGTCAGTTTGGTAATAAATAAATAGAATAATAATTATACCTCAACAAACTCGCATTTGCAAGAAGAACACAACAAACCAGTCTTGATTTCATATTTACAGTCTCCTTGACCATTTTTTCTATGGACCAGCCATAAGGATGCTTTCTGTATGTAGGAATTATTCTGGCCTGTTCTTAAGGCTCAACTTTTAAAAGACTAGTGTGAAATTATTAAATGGAACTTTAACTTGTATTATAACAAAACACTCCTTAATTGAACAAAAATGAGAGTGTAAGACTATTTTTATTTAAACATCAAATGAGTGATCCAGGGTGTAATGTTGAATTAGAGAATATAGTAACAAGCAAAGCCAGTACTAATTTTATTTCAATTTTTTTTTTTTTTAAATTCTTAGGATTGTAAAGTTGATCGAAGTCCAGATCATGCTAATAGAATAATGAGGCGTGTCTCTAGCATTAAAAAAAAACCTATATCCATCTGCTGTGGCATGTGCCTTGTGGGGTAATAGCTGGACCTTATGTTAGTCATGGGATTCGCATTTTCAGTTCAGTCATCTGGATATGACTTTAGGTAGGAGAGCTATGCACAATAAGGTGATCTATATGGTCTCTAAAACTTGTTTAGCAATGATAAGTGATAACCACACATTGCTAACTTTTCGGTAGTATGAAGACTAAATAAATTTGGCTGGCTTAAAGTGGTATATTTTGCTCTGGCCATCTGAATCAGCATATTCATTCTTTATCTGCTTCATATTTTCTTCTATTTTGGGCTTCTCATGAATGATTTCATTCTTATTTTCTTGTGATTTGACCACCTAAATGGATAAGTAATGTTTTTCACTGTTTCCATATTCTGCAGGGTTTTCAAGAATTACCTTCCTCAGTTGTTAGCGGGTAACCAAACCAAGCATCACTTCCTCAATACTTTTGTTCGAAACTTGGTAAGATTTCTAAAATATGCTAAAAACAATATATTTTTTTATATTTCCTGTTGCTGCTTGTTGACATGTGTAGATGGGATGTTTCATCTTGTCTTACATCCAAACAATTCTTTGAATTTAAATGTCACGTCATCCATGGAGAAATCACTTGTTTAGATTGATAAAATCGAATGCATGGAAAAATGGTCGATATTGATGAACTTTCTGGGGGATACATTGTACTACACATGCATTCCTAATGAAGGGAAAGGGCAACATTAAATTATGTTTCAACTCAAATCATCTCGAGTGAGGATATTTATTACAGGCTGCTTCCTGAGTTCATTGAAAGCATAGCGATTAGGTGCCTGAGTTCTACATATTCATATGATTACATCAAAGACAAATTGCTTTCTATTTCTTTTTGGCCCCATGAAAGTGAGGCTTCAAAAAGAAAGTTAGACTGGACAGAAATGGATGGTGGCCTCGAACTATTTCATTTTGTTGGTAATGCTTGTGGCAAATGGTGAAACAAAATTGTGGAGCTATGCGAAGGAGTGAGGCTGGTTGGGTTGTGGGTTTTTGAGTATGCAATGGCAATATGGCGGTCTGGTTGCCGTCTAAAGTGTCCACTTGTCAGAAAGCTTTCTTAGAATCTTTTATCAAGTTCTGATACTGTTATTGAGGGAAGATTTGAAGTCATAACCTCTTTAATCTGCAATTGCTTTTGTATCTTTGAACCTGTTCTTTTTAAAATGAAATGTGTCCCCCTTTTGCTGTGGAAATGTGACTGCAAAGGGAACCTGTTTTTGTCTCTCGTTCTGTGTCTGTATATTTGAAAATTTATCAAATTCAAATATATGGAGAATAGCATAAAAACAATCACAAAATTGAAAAATGAAACATATTGTTGATTTAGTTTCTAAGAGCATTACAGAGACATTTTTAAATTTAGAGAGTCAAAATTTTACACACTCCAACAATGCTTTCTTTTCTGGCTCTTCATTTTAATTTTCTCAAAAAACATTTGTTGATTTCTCCTTGTATTTTATTTAACATAATTTTTTATATGTCATTGGCCAATCAATTTAAATATGGTTTGAATAGTTTAAGAAGTAAATTATCGTAATCTGTGACTTATTAAATGCAATCATTGTTCATTGAGAGTAGATAGTGAGGTTGGCTCTTTAAATAGAGAGCCTCTTGGAGCTTATTTTTAAACATTAACTCTTTAAAATAAAGATTATTTTGTATTTAGAGAGTCGCTTGAAGATGCTCTAATCCATTTCAATAATTAGATAAAAATTATCCATTGTAGTACTAGTTAGCAGACAAACTCTGCGTTTCATTCTACTTCAATATTGATTATCAACTTCTTGTTTTCCTAATTGATTTTTTTTTTTCATTTAAGGGGATAGTACTGGATATGGCAAAGTCACTTATATTTCCTCTTCCACTTTTAGCTGTTGCTCACCAGCAACTTCTAGCAGGTATAGCAAATCTCATATTAAACTTATTTTGGACTCGTATTATTAATATTTAAACATTAAATGTAGTATTCTAATGCAACCTGGTTTTCACTTTTTATGCTCTTTTCTTCAGGATCTTCACATGAATTGAAGGATGGCGAGGATGCCACATTGCTTAAAGTAATACTACAGCAGAAAGCTAACTGAGATTCTTTCAAAGCTCTTTCTTCTCAGAAATATAAGATCTAAATATCCATCTCCATAACTGTGTGCCAACAGGTCTGGGAAAAGTTATCTGGAGTGAACGTCATAGATGCGGCCAATGAGAAAACTTATGATCCTCAGGAACTGGCTCGCAAATTGCCAACCAATTCAGATACTGTGAAACGAATTGGATTTATTGGACTTGGAGCTATGGGTTTTGGCATGGCAACTCACCTTCTGAAATCAAATTTTTCTGTAGTTGGTTACGACGTGAGTGTTTAATTCAGCTGATCATGTTTTATCATAGCTCCTCATATTTAACAGAAACGTATGATTAAGTGAAGAATGTGAACTGCATTTCCAGTTATCATCTACATCTTGTGCATGGTGGTGACGTATAGATTACATCTGAATGTTCTTCCACTCAGGCTTTCATATAAAAATCTGCCAGCATAAGTCAGATGCTAAAAAATAAACACAAATAGTGAAACCGATTTCGTTTTGTGCTTCAGAAAGTGAAAAGTAAAAACGGAAAGAAATATATGGTAGAACCTTTATATTGGAATGTGGGACCAAACTCTTTCATTACTTGAGGAAGTTATATAACTTAATAGAGGTGTAGTTACATTATTTTGACTTGGTTATCCTTAGTGCAAGTGGTATAGAGGTAAAGTATGCATTACATTAATAATTAATGGAGCATGTCAAATTCAATGTATAGACATTGATATAAGAGATGGACATACTTTCAAGAAACTAGTATATATATCTATGTTGTGTTGGAAATATGCAAAAGTCATCTTAAAATTCTAAAATTTTATACTCTTTAATGTTTTTCTCTTTAAAAGTCTAATATTATGCAATATATAATAATTGTACCATGTGGAGGCAAATTTCTTAAGACAGGATCTAGAAAAATTATAATTTATTACAATATTGAGTTATTCTTATTTATAACTTTTCCAAGTTGGGACCATAATTTTTATGAGTACATGGAGGTTATTCCTAGAGAGGTTTTACTGTAGATGTCAACTTTTTTTCCTGTTCTGTTTTTTGGTTTTATTTTCGTTCAGGACGGCCACTAATTTAGCTAATCATTATTATTTATCGACTTAAAACTTGTTAGAAAGTATTATTTCTGTGTGAATGACTTAATTTTCACAGAAGTGTAGATGTAAGATTTCTAACTAAATGAAGTCAGTTGCCGGATTCGATAATAACCACATCTTTATAGAATTTTCTATAAAGTTTCTTCCTAAATGTGAATACAGATGCGAGCTGATAAGTGAGGTTTAGATTAATAGGAGGAAAATATATTCTGATGACCTAGGATATGGGCACTCTCCTGTGACCTTGAAGTAACCACTGTCATCGTTCTCTACTGGCATTCTTTTCAAAACTAGTCTAATTTTGGATCCAAATCCGTACTTGTAGCAAAAACATGACTTGTGAATAAAAACTGAAGATCAACTGTTTAAAATCTTGAAAAACTATTTTTAACGAACGGAAATATAAAAATTATAATAACAATATAACTTGAAAAATGTCGAATAACTATGTCAATATTGAGTCAGAAATTTTAAGCGATGATATAATCACAATAACCATATTCATAGATCATTACCAAAATCCATAACAAGGTGGGAAAAACGATCGAGAGAATTGAAAGGATAAACTGATAATTAATACCCAATACCGACGGTCATGAAACACATTAGTCAACTATTGACCTTAGTAATTGGCTTCAGTAATGTCATATGAGATGTGGGGCACATAATACATATCGTGAGGAATCAATGATGGAAATTTAGGATTCTGGTGAATTAAAATATCAGATTTGATTTATCTATTTATTATCTTTTGTGTATAAATAAAGCATTAGCAGCAAATTTTTCTCAAACTTGAGGGTCATGTCCCCTTTGGGAATATAGGTCTGCGACTGACATTATTGCATCTTTTATCAACTATGTTACTTACTGGTTATGTTTCCAAGTGAGCTTGCATTGCCTCTTGTTATGACTCATGAGAGTGTTTAGCCTGTTCTGACTTTGTCTCTACTGCACGAGTGAAATGGCATTGTTTTATATGGACAGCTTCATTTTTGCACCTCCGAATCTGTGCCTTAGAAGCTCTAATCGCAGATTGATTATTTGGTATTGTGATTAAATAACGGTAGTGAAAGATCTTAGAATTAATGATAATTTCATCTTTGGCATATAGGTTTATAAGCCTACACTATCTCGATTTGCAAATGAAGGTGGCTTGATAGGCAACTCCCCGGCAGAAGTATCAAAAGGTAGTCATGCAAACTTACGAAAGGAAATTGCAAAGAATATAAAGGTCTAATTTGTCCGAAAATTATGTGTTTTACTGCTCTAACATTCATGGTTATTATTTCTGCCTCTATTTGTGGGATGTGGTCCAAATTATTGGCTGATCAAGGTTGCTAGCAAGATTCGTTGTGAAAGTAATTTGTGGCCTTTGGGAGATTCAAACTTCATTTGGTGGGAACCAAAATAACCAATTCCTACCAAAAGTATCATTTTCAATTTCATCTCAAGGGACAATGAGTGTCGATGGCACTTACTACTATGTTTGTCGTCTTAACTCTTTTAGTAATTCATTTTCATCCTTAAAATATCATGATTGAACTCGGTTATAGGCTCCACTAAAACACCAAGCATTGTGATTAGACCAGTTCATCATATTCTCTTTTGAAGTGAAAATAGGCTACAGGCTTGGAG
Source organism: Fraxinus cuspidata (assembly GCA_903798385.1). Lineage (NCBI taxonomy): Eukaryota > Viridiplantae > Streptophyta > Magnoliopsida > Lamiales > Oleaceae > Fraxinus > Fraxinus cuspidata. The sequence continues at coordinate 10,022 of CAIGRP010020742.1, read as the reverse complement.
AGAGACCGCCATTTGATTTGAGTTAGTAGTGGTAAATCTGTCATGTTATTTCCAACATATCTTTGTTTCCAGATGTTGATGTACTGGTTGTGATGGTTACAAATGAATCTCAAGCTGAAAGTGTTCTATATGGTGATCATAGTGCTGTGGGAGGTGAGAAATGAGAATGTTTGTTTCCTCTGGAATATTTTCGATGAACAGGACTCACTGCCTCTTTGATGTTTGTAGTCCTTCCAACTGGAGCATCTATTATCCTGTCGTCCACTGTTTCTCCAGCATTTATCAGTCAACTAGAGAGAAGATTGCAAAGTAAGTGATTCTATTTCTTATACGATATCGTTTCCATGAATAAATGCGTTTAATAAATAGCAGTGTGTTCAATTCTTAATGATTAACCAATAATGAACTTTTTTTTTGTAGCTTAGTATATCTTGTGATTATTCCCAAGATTTGGGTTTCTGAACGCTTAGCTATGTACATGCTTATTGTTATCATAACTGCATCTAAAATTTACAGATGAAAAGAAGAATTTGAAGTTGGTAGATGCTCCTGTCTCCGGTGGCGTCAAGAGAGCTGCCGATGGAACACTTACTGTATGAGTATTTAATGTTATATTACTCACATCTCAATTTTAAGGAAAACCACCTTAAATATTTACCATATCAACAGTGACATTATTAAATGGAGTGATAATATTTATGCCAGATAATGGCGTCAGGTACAGATGAAGCTCTGGAGCATGGTGGATCAGTTCTTTCAGGTGGAAAAGACACATGGTCATTACTATTTAATAATATATATTATAAATGCTGATTTATTATTTTTGGAAATTCATTTGATAAGTGATTTATTGGCTGCCTCTTGTACAGCACTAAGTGAGAAGCTTTATGTTATAAAAGGAGGTTGTGGAGCTGGAAGGTTTGTTTGTATTTCCTGGATCTTGGTTTTTTTGCTAGGCCCAAATTTCTCTGGCTATTGGCATGCACGTCTTGTGATCTTGGGATGTATTTGTTCACATTAGTTTACTTAAAGCATACACCTGTGAATTTATTTTTGTTTTTACTTGTTATATTCTAGTGGTGTAAAAATGATCAATCAGCTACTTGCTGGAGTTCATATTGCATCGGCTGCTGAGGCAATGGCATTTGGGGCTCGATTAGGTCTTCATACAAGATTGTTGTTTGATGTCATTACACACAGTGCAGGAACATCATGGTATGTGTGATGCACTCAGAAAAGCATTTATTTTGGTTTTCATTTGATTGTCATTGAAAATTGTTGTTCTGATTCTTAGAAGTTGATTTTGTTCGATTTAAGCACACAATGTTTCTTGAAAAATAACTTACATTTTTTCTGTTCTATTTTCATGGAATATATAATGATTTGTCCTTATAGCTGAAAATCTGAATTTTGTGAGACTTTCTCAATAGATTGAAGTTATAATTAAACACTAAAACTACCGCAGGATGTTTGAGAACCGTGCTCCACACATGGTGGATAATGATTATACGCCATTATCCGCACTTGATATCTTTGTGAAGGATCTGGTAAGACTGATATTCACCAAGAGAAACAGACTTCTTGATTTTGTCTGAAGTTATTTTTTCTTTGTTATCAGATAATTACATGTTATAAATTCAAAAGTTTCGTGATCATAATTATTTTACAGGGCATTGTTTCTCGGGAATGTTCATCTCGTAGAGTTCCACTGTTTGTTTCTAGTGTTGCACATCAACTCTTCTTGTCAGGTGGGCTGGAATGAGATTGTTTTTTGAAGCTATATTGCTTTTATGTTAGTTATTAGGTTGAATGACATGTTTTACTCTCATCGGAAATCATAATTTCAGTGTTGCTGGTAGCTCAAACCAATAGCCAAGACTAAAAATAAAAAAAACTAAAAACTTGTTAATTTATGAGCTCGTTTGTATTTTTTTTTAATAATTAATCGGGCTTTAAAACTAGCACATTATCAAATTATTTGAGAAATAGGAAAATTTACATGGTCTGCAACATGGAAATATCTGATTATTCTCAAACAGTACCTTCTAGAAATTTTGTGTTCCACGAGGACAACGAACATAGGGGTGAAAAATCTCGATTAGCTATTATAAATCTACAGGATTACATCTATGGATTTCTTTTACATGCTTTCAAACTTGGGTTGAAATACTAGTAAAGGCACATGAAGTAGCATCAACCATACTCGAGTCACATAAAGGAAAAGACTAGGTTTATATCTGGCTAATGCAGAACATAAATACGATTACAGTCACTCCTGATAACTGTACTATCCTTGTCTTTTTCTAAAGTTTATTAATGATTTGGAAATATAAATATTTCCAATAATGGATGGATAAAAGTTACTGCCAAAGCATCCTTACTTAGACAGAATATTTTCCTTTGTTTTTTCCCATTCTGGGTTTCTTCAAAAAACTAGAGATACAAAGCATCTTAGATTCGTTTGTTGTCCTATATTGAAATTCATCCGTATGCTTTCTAATCGTACTGGAAAATTTTGGCCCAAAAATGTACATGATGTCCCTTTTAGAACCTCAAAGTTATTAACTGAATCCAACCTGCAATTTTTCATGGAGTAGGTTCGGCTGCTGGGTGGGGCCGAATAGATGATTCCGCTGTAGTAAAGGTATAGGGTCCTGATCTCTGTGTTTAAAAACATTGTTTTTTGTAAACTTTTCTTTAGCTTAGAGTTAAATTATCTATCAGAATCATATTCTTTTCAAATATCTAATGATATAATAATGTAATATATTCTAATTGAAAATTTGAGTTCTTTTCTGTCAACTCCCGTTATCATGCAGGTTTACGAGACACTCACTGGAGTCAAAGTCGAAGGGAAATCCCAGTTTATTAGTAAAGAGTCTGTGTTGAAATCTCTTCCATGTGAGTGGCCAGAAGATCCCATTGAGGATATACTTAAACTAACCCTGAAAAACTTGAAAACTTTGGTTGTTTTGGATGATGATCCAACTGGGACTCAAACTGTGCATGATGTTGAGGTATTGACGGAATGGTGAGTCACTTAATTATGTTTCTACTTGTGACTTATAAAATAGATGGTGAAAGCTTAACTAAGTCCTCGAATAAGGATACAAGTTGTTGCACGATATGTCTTCTTTTCAGGAGTGTTGAGTCACTTGTTGATCAGTTCAATAGAAGGCCAAAATGCTTTTTCATTTTGACAAATTCCAGGGCATTAAGTTCTGAAGAGGTAAATATCTCATCAAATATCTATTTTACTCAAGCAAGCCAATATTTATTCCACCTGGGGTCATTTTCTTGGGTTCTCCATTCTACAGGCTAGTGCATTAGTAGCAGAGATCTGCAGGAACTTGTCTACTGCAGCAAAGACAGTGAGCAACACTGACTACACAGTAGTTCTGAGGGGGGATTCGACTTTACGCGGTCATTTCCCAGAGGTAAGGATGTTGATGATAAAGAGGATGTTACTTTAGACATTTTCATTCCAGACATGCGTGAATGCTTTGATTTTGATATAACTAGGAAGCAGATGCTGCTGTTTCTGTAATTGGTGAGATGGATGCTTGGATAATTTGCCCTTTCTTTCTACAAGGAGGCCGGTACACTATTGGCGACATACACTATGTTGCAGACTCTGATAGGTATTATTTTTTGTTGTTTTCTCCTAAATTATATTGGACCACGTTTGGATAACCTTAAAAAGCTTTGTTGCCAGCTTTCATATTATATAAAAGAGGTCACTTTGTGATGTCTTTACTTACGAGTAAATTTACGTGTAATTTTTAAATAAGTAATTATTTTATTTGTCAAATTTGGAAACAATTAGGTTACTTGTTCTGAGAATAAGGTAAGACTTTCATTCGATGCAAGTAACTTGTAAACTAAAATTAAGTTTTCCAAACATGCTTGAAAATTTATTTTACTCAAGATTACCTTTTTTAGTTTTTTGTAAATCTTATTTAAACATGCTTGATAGTTATGCTTGATAGTTGAGTTGCCTAGCATTAACACTGTATGGAACGTTGCATCCCTAGACTCATCCCTGCTGGAGAAACAGAGTTTGCGAAAGATGCTTCTTTTGGTTACAAGTCTTCTAATCTTCGAGAGGTTTAGTATTTTCAATTAGCTTTGTGGATAATATATCACTTTATAAATATTATAAAAGGAAATTGTAAAGTGTTTTTTTGTTTGGGATTTTAGTGGGTGGAGGAGAAAACTGGAGGACGTATACCTGCTAGCAGTGTTGCATCTATTTCTATCCAACTTCTAAGAAAAGGTGGGCCTGCTGCTGTTTGTGAGAATCTCTGCAGCTTAAAGAAGGTAACAGAGATAGAGGTCGATTGTCAAGTCACGCCTGAATTTTATTTATTTATGCATATTGCATGCTGAGGTTTGAATATTATTGAATGGAACAGGGGTCTACTTGTGTAGTTAATGCTGCTACCGAAAGAGATATGGCTGTATTTGCTGCAGGAATGATTCAGGTTTATCCATTGTTTTTTGCATTCTAGAAGCTCTCTTACTTACATATTTGTGAAAAAATATGCAAAGCTGCTTTTTATTAGCCTGCATTTAATTTGTAGGCAGAATTGAAGGGAAAGAAATTCTTATGCCGCACTGCAGCTAGTTTTGTTTCTGCTCGGGTTGGAATCATCTCAAAAGCTCCAATTTCACCTAGGGATCTCGGAACGTACAGGGAAAGGAACGGTGGACTTATAGTTGTGGGTTCCTATGTTCCAAAAACAACAAAGCAGGTTATTGTAACTGAAATTTATCAGTTCAATCATAGAGCTTTCCAACATTTTTTCATTAGTCACAAGTAAATGTGTGGTTGACAGGTGGAAGAGCTACTATTGCAATGTGGTCATGTCTTGAAACATATTGAGGTATTTGTTATATATCATCTGAAATTATTACTTCCGTAACGTAATCAGCAATCAAGTACAAGAAATGGGACAAGAAAATACAAATCAAAATAAGGGAGAGAGATAATATTATTATTGTCACATCTATGTATTGTTACCGTCTTCCCAAGTCCCTGAAGCCCTTCTGGTGGCATAGCCTTCTGCCTAAACTCAGGCCTTAAGTCTTGCTTTACCTTGTTAACATGTTTGGTGAGGTGGATTAGTTAGTACTGAATAATTTAATAAATATGAAAAAGGTTAATTTCTTCCATAGTAGTCTCAAGCAAGATCTAATATTGCATACCAAGCAAGCACTGTATGTACAATGATCACAGCAATTATTACTGTGCAGCAAGAGATGGTCTAATGGTCTTAACTGTTGAAAATATGGTCATAAATTGGCTTTTTGCTATGTTTTCAATAGATTTCTGTTGATAAAATAGCCATGAAGTCATTAGAAGAAAGGGAGGAAGTGATCACTCAAGCAGCTGAGATGGCTGATGTGTTCCTTAAAAGTGGCAAAGATACTCTTTTAATGACCAGTCGACAGCTCATCACAGGAAAAGGTGAGTCTAGTTTTACATATCCCCTCTATCTCGTATCCCTTTTCAATTCCAATATCCCTTCTATAGCAAAAGAAGATTGTGTATTTTATCTTCTACATTTCTGTTGGTTATCCTCTGTATGGAAAACAGATGCTTCTGAAAGTTTAGCAATCAATTCCAAAGTGAGTTCTGCACTTGTGGAAATAGTGCGCAGGATAACTACAAAACCTCGGTATATCCTTGCAAAGGTACTTATTATTCGTCTGAAGGGCTGTACGGAGATTCACTCTTTATTCAATTACTACCATTATTTAAATCTTGATTTTACTATCCTGTTCTAACCTTGATTTATAGTTATTATATTTGCCTATTACTGTTACCATAGTTGTATGGTGATCATGTTTCTTCTCACTTTTCTATAATCTTCATACAGAGTGAAGAATTTTATAGATTAACAGTTTAATCAAATTGTTTTTTCATAGGGTGGAATTACGTCATCAGACCTTGCAACGAAAGCCCTTGAAGCAAAACGGGCCAAAATACTTGGACAAGCTTTGGCTGGTGTGCCCTTATGGGAGCTAGGTCCTGAAAGCAGACATCCAGGAGTTCCATATATTGTTTTTCCTGGTACTTCCAAGTTGTTATTGAAAAAAATTATCAGACCTGTTGTGATTCTATATTTTATTCCGTAATATAATTGTATTTCTCAGGAAATGTTGGTGACAGTAAAGCTGTAGCAGAAGTAGTTAAAAATTGGATCCATCCTGGCAGGCTTTCCACCAAGGAACTTTTACTTGTAAAACCTTGTAACCTTTGACAAATTTCAACTTTGTTCATTCAGTTACTGATTATCTGTTACATATGAAGAATGCCGAAAGAGGTGGATATGCTATTGGAGCTTTCAACGTTTATAATTTGGAAGGAATTGAAGCAGTTGTTGCTGCTGCAGAGGAAGAACGAAGTTCTGCTATTTTACAGGTTTGAATCTTTAATTATCTATATACCGAATTTATAGAATTCAAATTTAAAACTTAACAACCTCCGTAAACAAGTCTATTAACGCTCTCAGCTGAAACGTTCTTTGAATTAAAATTTGATAACAGAATTCTTATGAATATAGTTGGACGAAAAGATAATCTTCTACATCTTCACTATGCAATGAAAATTTCCCTCGTATGACTAAAAGTTCACGAGAAGGTGGAAAGAAATCGAAGAAATCTATTAAGATGTTGACCGTTTAATCACAGGATTAATACTGAGATGGGATTGCAGTAGTGAAATTAAAGGACTTCCAACTTGATGCATTATGCTGGTTATAATGAAAATAAGAAACAAGCTTCCTTAACTAAGACTTGCCCTATGAACATAAGTATACCTTTTATATAAATGAAGTGTTGAAGGTTTTTAGAAGTCCCCCCGTTTCTTTCTGGCACGCTAATACTTTGACTAAACATTTGGAATTTGTTATTTGTTCTGTTCCTAGTACCAAATAGAAAAATGAAATGGATACATTGCTATTAATTATGGATATCGTTTTCGTTTGGTACAGACTCTATAAACTCATCTTTTTCCAAACTCATTTTCTACCTCACATCTCCCAATAATGTCAGTTATTGTAGTACAACTTTTCATTTCTTGTTCGGTCTTTCAGTAAGTAGTCAGCTGTGGGCTAACATAACTATTCTCCACTTTTTAATCACACATTCTCCAAAAAAAATCTCTTCCCACTAAATCCATTATCAAAAAATCTACATCAAACAAGCGCCAAGTGTTATATCCATTTTGTGCCTTGCCTACCAAGACAGCATGATGACCAAATGCTTCAGTAAAAGAAAAGGGTTGACAATATTACTTTATTGTTTGTTGTTCCAGATCCATCCTAGTGCTTTGAAGCAAGGAGGAATTCCATTGGTTGCCTGCTGTATTTCAGCTGCAGAGCAAGCAAGTGTAAGTATCATTTCATGGATTATGATGTAGCATCATTTCTAATTCTCTAAAAGAAATATCAATGACCAAAATATATGATGTTTTTTGATGGAGATCATATTAAATACTCTCCCAAAGAATTACCAAGATTGAACGCTTAAGAAGAGAATCTATATTTTATTTTGAGGGGTTTTCTTATACTTGATAACTGTTATAGTTTCCGGTCAAAATCATGATAAGTAAATTGTTGAACTTTTGTGACAGGTTCCTATTACGGTTAACTTCGACCACGGAGATTCCAAGCAACAATTGTTAGAAATTCTTGAGTTGGTATGTTTCTTCTTCATTGTAATGCAAAGTGTGTATACTTATTTATTTCGTTTCTAAATTGACCAAAAACTATGATCATGTCCTATTTCCATGGTTATCTAACATATGATTTGAAATGGTATCTCCCTAAAAAATATAATACTAGCAGGACTTTGATTCAGTTATGATAGATGGTTCGCATCTTTCATTCAAAGAAAATATTGCGTACACAAAACACATTGCTGCCCTTGCGCACTCAAAAAAATTGATGGTAGAAGCTGAGTTGGGAAGATTGTCGGGAACAGAAGATGACTTGACTGTGCAAGATTATGAGGCAAAGCTTACTGATGTCAATCAGGTAAGCCCACCCCCTCCTGCCACCTCCCACCAACCTGAGGCTGACATTTATTTGAAGTCAGCTATACTTTTGGTTCAGAATTGCCAAATAATCTAGCTACATGTAAATTTCAGGCTGAAGAATTCATTGATACTACGGGTATAGATGCTTTGGCAGTTTGTATCGGAAATGTTCATGGAAAATATCCTGCTAGTGGACCAAATCTGAGACTTGATTTGCTCAAGGTCCAAGTATTATATTCCTGATGCTACTTTCATACATATAATTATGGAATTAAGTTGGCATAAGTTCATTCACACTCTCGTCTAATGTATCTCCCATATTAGATTTTGGCTTCAAAGGAAAAACCAAGTGTTTTGCATTGGAAAACACATGCTAATGCATTTTCAGTACACCAACACGGATTTTCAGCTGGGAACAGAAGTTCCATTGATGTATCTTGTTAAACCAATGCTTTTTCTGGTTTTTGCCTTGTTCAACTGGAAAAACTGAATTATACTTTGCATTCTTTGTTTAAAAATAGTGGAACATTCCGAACTTGGACATGGCTGTTACTATATAGAAATCATTAATATATATGGACATCACTGAGAAACTTTAACGATGTCTGCTGATTTTTTATTCGTCTTGCTTTGCTTTTTCGTCCAGGAACTGTACAAATTGAGTTCAAGAAAAGGAGTTCACCTTGTTCTTCATGGGGCTTCGGGATTGCCAAAGGATATTATTGAGGTAAATATCATCCAGGATAATATTGGACTCAAAATAATCATACTGCTTTTATGAACTTTATATGTGACATTGGCTTCATTTATGCATGATGAATAGGAATGTATAAAGTGTGGTGTAACAAAATTCAACGTGAACACTGAAGTTCGCAAGGCTTATATGGAATCGTTAGCCAACTCTCAGAAAGATCTTATCGATGTCATGAAATCTGCTAAGGAAGCCATGAAAGCCGTGGTTGCAGAGAAGATGCGTCTGTTTGGCTCAGCAGGAAAAGCGTGCTAAAGTATTGTATTGCGAGGGAAAAGTCATCTCTCTGTTCAGTCGCTTCACAGTTTTTATGAAGTAATTATGGAATATGTTTCAAATTAATTGTGAACTGCCTATGTTTTCATAATTTATGTGTGCGCAAAATATGAATTTTTCTGTTCTTTTGTATTTAAGGTACTTAATGTGACTACTTAATTTTCTAATTACAATAAATTAGACTGTATTATTTGAAACTTTTATTTTTTTTTTTCATTTTTCTAAATTTTAATTTAGATAAGAAAATTTTGTTTTAACTTCAAGAAATATATTTTTTTTCTCTTTGCAAGAATGGTTACAACTCAATATACTATTTCAAAATTAACTTCTTTATTTCACCAACTTTTATCAAAATTTATTAATATTAAAAATTTAATTTTATCCAAACTAAACAGGGGCCTATAATCATGTACATCCCGTCTCCATTTGACTTGAGAGGAAGACGTAAAATTATGACCTTTAACATATAAATACACAAAAAATCTAATGTTTACTATATTTAGATCGACTTCTAGTCATCATTTGATCTTGTAACGCTCTCTCTTCTTTTACTAGACTTCAACTTGTGAATGTTTTCCATTAATATGCGCTTATTCTTGAACACGTTTCCCTTCACCTTCATGTACAAGTCATGGTACGTGTACTTGTCGATTTTGTTGGAATCTCGGTATCGATGCAACAACCGCCGGAGCACTCTTATCCTCCTCATCCATAGTACATTTGTTGGAAGCCTTGCTTCTCTTGTTCCTCTTCTCTTTCCATATCCGGAGTGCCTACCCTTTCTCTTAGCTTTCATGGCTTGTCCAGCACGAGAACGAGAGTGGAGTTTTACGGGCTTTTTGATGATATATCCATCTTCTATGAGTTTCCTCGTGCTCATTCCTTCGAACGAAAAACATTGAACTGGTTAATAATACAGGGTGAATGACATTCTTTTGAATAAAAAAAAAA
>CAIGRP010020740.1:0-14152 GCA_903798385.1 Fraxinus cuspidata | reverse complement strand
GTCATCATCTGCCTGCATTTTACAATGAAGATTATCACCTGTGTTTTGCATTTTACAATAAATTTCATCATTTTCCATTTCATGAAATGAATCAGTATCTTCTTATTCTTGTGGATGCTCAATTGGACATTTGCTCACAAAGGTTACACAAATGGGACAATGATCTTTTTTGTTGAGAGATAACAATCACTGCACTTGTCTGTCTAAAGTAATTTTAATTGGAACTATAAACTGTCAATTTCCAATGAGAAGAAATATCATCTCAATTTCATGTGAAGATGAATCAACTTTGCGAAAATTTAGTACTTTACAATACAGATCATGATATGAAGTATCTACTCTTTACACCATTTTATCACTCTCACTTTATTTTCATGTCCATTTTCCTCGATCATCATTAACAAAATCACAAAAATAAAATATAGAAATCCATGTTGTTGAGTCCACACCTGTAAGTAGAATAGTAAGATTCTAGAATGTTAGCAAATAATCAATCACGGTAATATATAGTGACTGCAGTCGTTTTAAACGATTGTGGACATTTTAAACGACTGCAGTCGTTTAAAATGATCGAAGTCATTTAAAATGTTTGTAATGAATCTGTAGCTGAAAAATATTCGAGATTCTGCGTTTCAAAACTACTTGAGATCGAAAAATACATTCAAACGCTTAAATAAATAGAAATGGCAATGAATATATGTACAAATAAAAAAAACACAAGATTAAAAAATAATTAAAAGCAAAAAAAATATCTTACCAATATAAAATGTAGAAATATAAGTTATTAATTTCGGTTGATGTGCTTCTTTATATTTCTAATAAAATTAAATTAAAAGAAGAACAAAGAAATAGAAGATCATAGATAAAGTAAGAAGAAGTCAAAAAGAAAACTGAGATTCTAAAGAAGAATAAAATAGTGAAACTAACGGCTATAATTTTAATTTAAAAAATGGGTATTATGGTCATTATATATTAAGGGCATTTAGATATTTCAACAATATGTAAAATGATAATTTGGACATTTTAATCTAAAAAATGCCTAAAAAACTTTTCAATAATAAGTTAGGCCTAATTTTTTTTGAATGGCTTGACTAAGCCTTTTATAAAAATTCCCTTACATTTGGGCGAGTGATAGATTTGTGTCACAATTTCTGAACTTCAATTGTATCTCTCACACAATTTATGAATTTGACATAAAATGTTAAGGGGTTGTTCTCTTTGTTGTACTCTGTTTTCGATTTTTCAAAATTGTGAAAACGCGTTTTTGAAAAAAAAAATTATACATTAATTTGAGTGTTTTCAAGCCAAAAACTCAAAAATGTTGAAAACATGGAAAACGCCCGATGAAAACTGAAAATTGGAAGAATCAGCAGAAACAACCTCGCCTCAATCACCTCCAATCATTCCACCACCAATTAGAAGAATCAGCAGTAACAACCTCGCCTCACCGCTAGATTCTACCACCAACAACTTCGCCTCATTCTCCTCTATCACCTTCAACCATTCATCAACCACGAAACAACGATAATCAGCAAAAATTGGAAGCCAAAATACCATTTTGGCGCAACCTGTTTTCATCGAAAACTTCACATCCCGCGACGCCCAAGGTCGTGCGACACCACTGGTCGAATGCTCATCCCCAAGTGACTTCAAACATGTCCCCATTCCACCCCAAACAATTCTACAATGTTCGGATTTCATCCTAGAAGAACTACAGTTGTGAAGTCCGCGCAACAGGGTCTGAGTTTTGCAAATTTCGGCGCCATTCGACCGTCCCACGAATGCAGACCACATAGGTTAGCCTCTTCTCTACCTGGTGCACCTTGCCCAACCATGGGTCAAAGCCAATTTTACCATTGGTTGTGGATGATTTGAGGTGGTGGCGACGGTTATAGCAGAGATGGAGTTTGAATTAGAGATTTCTTTAACCAGCAGGAAGGTTGTAGGTGACGATGATGGCGTCGGTGGAGGAGATTGAAGTGGTGGCTTCGTTGAGAGATAAATGAGAGAAAACGCGTTTTCGATTTTCTAATTCTTGAAAATAATTTTCAAAATGTAAAAAAGAATACATTTTTAACAATTTTAAAATGGACACTTAAAACATAAAATTCAAAATGAATTTAAAACTCAAAATACAAAACTGAAACACGAAGGGAATAGTCTCTAAATTTTTTAAGTTAGCACAAGTTGTACCTTTTTCAAAATGTTTTTGTAAACTAGGCCTGTCTGAGTAAATCCCCCGAATATAAATCGAAAAGTAAAGAGGACCAGAGTAACCTAGAAACGTAATCGTGCATGGCAAAATCGTGCGGGTGAAGAGAAAGCGCGTTGCCGGAGCTTCCTCCACTTTACTAGCAACTGAAGAAATATGGACGCAGCGGTAGTGTAGTGTAGTGTAGTGAAGAAGGAGACGAAACTTCGAAAGAATTGCAAATCATGGATGAGGGGTGCATTTAACTTCAAGAGTAATAATATCAAATTGATTGGTTAATTGAGTGTGATTGGCGTGAATCTCATCGAGATGGGCTGGGGAAGGGCGGCGTTCGAAGGAGTGGTGGCGGTGGGTTCGCTGGTGTTGCTTGGATGGGCGGGGCTGTGGTTCTTGAACCGGAGGCTTTACAAAGAGTACGAAGAGAAACGGGACATTGGTTCAGATCATTTTCAGTGTCGTTTTTGCCTTTTCTTGCAACCTCTTCCAGCTCGTGCTCTTCGAGATTATTCCTATTCTCTCCAAAGAGTAAGCAATTCATAACATTATTTCCACTACCGCGACAAACTTTAATCTGAAAATTACATGTATTAAGGGTTAAATTAATGTATTTTCTACCAACATTTGCTAGATCACTTGCTGAACTCAGGTGCTGAATGTTACAAAAAAAAAGGCTTCACAACGATACTACCGTAATGTTTTTAACTTTCGTGGATGCTCCATGGTACTGCATATAAGTGGTTTTAATGTGATAGTGTTTAGGGCAAGATGGATGAATTGGGTGGTGGCTGCTTTTGTCTGATGGTACTTTAATCTGAAAATTGCAGTAGTTAAATGCTATAAACCAATCAAACCAGGAATCAAATATTTGAAGAAGGTTTTCTGGGTTTTCCACTATTCTTTACCATCTGTAGATCGATGCTTTGGGCTAAGGGGTACGATTGTGTTCTTGTGGATTAAATTAATGTATTTTCTTCTGGATACATCCATCTTTCTACCCGCATTTGCGAGATTACTTAGTTGAACTTAGACACTACAATGAATTCTTTCTAGGTTGACTTAATGTTTCACATTTAATGTCAGGTAAGTTTACAAATTTTGTTGAATGCTACAAAAGAGGATTCATGATGATGATACCGTAGGTTTTTTAGTTTTGAGTTTTATGGAGGCTTTTTGTACTACAAATAAGTTGTTTAAGCATGACAGCATTTCCTGTTGGCTGTAGGGCAAGATGGATGAATTGGAAGGTGGATTTGTTTTGTCTGATTATGCTACTGGTCTTCATGTTGCCTTACTATCATTGCTACCCGATGCTTTGCAACAGCGGTAAGTAAATTATTGCCACCTCTCTTTTAAAGAAAAATTTACCCACTCTTGAATATCATTTTTATTTTAGAAAATGTAATTACCATTATAGTTTATGTGTTGTCATTGGGATCGGGGTGGAATGGTAGCTAGCTAGTTACATTTATTCTAGGGTGCCTTATCATTTTACTCATAAATTCATTGATGGCGTAAAGAAATTTCGTTGCTTTAACAATAATAGCACCTCCTTAATCAAAGTCACATTTTCCTTAAGAACTTCAGTTCAGCATCTCTCCTTCCTAAATATCTTTTGAACTTTTACCGTGATCTTGAACTTTTTTCAATATTCTTAAATCCACATTGCTAAGAGCGAAAAACTTGAAGATTGGGAAACCAAAGTAGTCTGTACTGTTTCATTTTCCTCAAAAGTAAATTTCTTGTAATTATTGTTGTTTTATTCTTTCTTTCTTTCATCCTTGTATTTTGGCATTTCAGGTGTTAGAAAAGAACGTGCTGCACTTGGTGCTGTTTTATTCTTGTTGGCTTTTCTCTATGGTTTTTGGCGCATGGGGATCCATTTTCCAATGCCTTCTCCAGATAGAGGTTTGAGCGTAATTTTATATGTTGCAAAGGGGATGACATATTTCCTGAGCATGCTCTGGATATAATTTTATGTCCTTTTTTTCCTGCATTTTCACGACTTTGTTTTGGCTTCTCAGGATTTTTCACGATACCTCAGTTGGTGAGTAGAATTGGGGTCATTGGTGTGACTGTCATGGCAGTCCTATCTGGCTTTGGAGCAGTGAATTTACCATACAGCTACCTATCTCTGTTCATTCGGTAAGGATAATGTTAGATCTAGGCTTTATGATACTGAGTGCTGAGTTCCTAAAGTATAACATGTCCAAGAGTTGAACTTAGTGGAGATTAAGATGTTAAGATTAATGTGTGGCTATATGATAATGGGTTACGATAAGAAATGATAATATATTCTAGCGAACAGTGGCGGCGGCAGTTGAGAATAAATTAAGGAGATGACAACTTAGGTAACATGGATATTCGTATCTTGACATAAAGGTACTCTTGTTTGCAACGGTGGCACAATCTAATTAGAACAAGTTACATAAGAGAGAAGTAGACCAAAACTAATATGGTTTGTTCATTGTTATGGTTGCGAAAATTATATTGAAACTTCTGATAGAAGTACCAAAGGACTGATAGTGGAAAAAAGATTCATATAGTTGATCGACCTCATAAATATTGGTAATAGGCTTAGCTTGTTGTTTAAGAAGCTAGTCAACATCAAATTATGTCACTGCAGTATCAATTCTAACTTGTCTAGCGTGATTGATTCTCTAATTTTAGAGTTACGGATATATTAGACAGCGTTGTTGATGCAGGGCATAAAATATTGATGAATTTTGAAATTTTTTGGTCAAAAGAAACTATTTTTGAACCATTGGTTGATTATCCTTTAAGCAAAAAAATTAAGCCTGCAGGAATGCTACGGACTGTGTTGCTGAGGACTGTGTTGCTGAGTTCTATAAATATTATGTGATCACTGCCTAACCTTGTACCAAAAAACTTATATTTACTCGCAGAAAAGCAAATTATTAGTGGAATGCCATGTTGTTCATGACTACCTGCAATTCCTGGTTTTGACATTTCGTTTTTTTCTATTCTGGAGAGAAATCGAGGAATCAGAAATCAAGGCACTGGAAAGACAGCTAATGCAGTCCATTGAGAATTGCATTGCAAAGAAAAAGAAGATAATTCTATATCAAATGGAGATGGAGCGAATCCAAGGATCGGAAGAGGTTCATTATCTTGCTATATTTGTTAACCAGTTCTTATTTTATTTTATTTTTTTATGAAATTTCTTACAATGAAACAGAGTCAGATTGCATAAAAATGAAAGTTGTAGGTAAAAGTCTCTCATACTTGATATTTTATGGGGTTGAATAATCCATAAAGATGTAATTTGTTTGTGGAAACCTCTAATAGGTCAGGTTTTGGTTCAAAATGGTTGAGGTACTCTTATAGAAGTATTGCAGTGCAAGTTGACAAGTGTCATTTTCACAGAATGAATTTTTTCGGTCTCATGTCGGGAGATATTGATTCTTACTCTATCTATGGTACCTTTTTTCTGGCTTGTACACTTCGTTTTCAACAATATCATAGTTGGAATGGAGATTATAACTTCAACTGCATTAAGTCGGGAAAAAGTAATGAAATCTGCATTGTAAGATTCTTTCCTGTACTTTTAACTTTGATTGCTGCTCACTAAAAATTTTATGTGACAGAAATCAAATGCTAGGTCCTTTATAAAACGGATAGTTGGAACTGTTGTTCGATCAGTTCAAGATGTCCAAAAGGAACAAGGTTGGTTTTACGTTAAGCTATAACCTCTTCATAGAAGTTCAATTTTTTATTTTTATTCTTTAAAGATGATGCATGAAAAGCTTGCAATGGTGCAACCGTCTTTGTCATCAGTATTCTCTGTTTTTGTGTTGCTAATTTTGGCCCCAAATCAGATTTTCCTATCACCTGTCTATTGTTGTTTTCTGAATTTTTGTAATTTGAGCCCTATTTGGTAGCTGGAGTGACTCTTCTCCAGGCTTGTGTTTTCCACGAATCTGTGGAAGTACTTCCTTATTTGGAAAAGAGAAAGGCCTTTCTACAATAACAAACCAAGTTATATTTTCAATTAATGTAGATTTAGCTACATGAATTCTTTTTTGCCGTCAATTTGCTATTGGAATATTCAACACTATTAAATCCTTTGGAGACATCAGGCCATGTTGATTTTGGTTTACACCTCCATATAGTAACTTGCTTTATTGGATCACAAATGTGAGCAAGAGCCTCTTTAACTCTACACAAGACAGTCCCTGGCCACCTAAATTGTCCCTTTCTTATTTTGTATTCATTTGGTGCCTTCTTCACTTGTTGGTGTTTATTGACATTTATTACCACACTCGTTATGGTATGGCCACACATTCACTTTATTCCACTTCATTCAACTTATAAAATTTTTATCCTGTAACGACCAATATAAAGTACAATTAGTCTGCTAACCATTTTGTAGAACTCGCCTTTTGATCTTGTCCCTTTCTATGACATTGAATACTAGTTGCACTTCTCCACTTCATCAGAACTGCTATAATCCTATGCATTACATTCTACTCAAGTTTTCATTCCTTGTTAATAATTGAACCTGAATATCTAAAATCACTCTTTAGGACAACATGACCCTCTAAATTGACTCCACTATTGGCCTTATCTGTGCCATGGTTAAAATTACCCTCTTAGTTTTGCTTAGTGTTTGTTTGGTAGAAATTATTTGAAGTGGATTTATATATTTATTTTTTGTAGAATCTGTGGTTAAAAAGTGGGAAAAAGTTATGGATTTCACGTCCAAAACTATTTTATTGGGAGAATGTGCGGTTGAAAATGAGCATGAAAAAAAAATTTCAAATAAGTTGTGCCAAATAATCACTTGATCTAAGCTTTTTAGATTTCCAAGGTACTCTAAACTTTTAAGTTGTGATTTGTCGCCTTCTACACTCATCAACCCAAATTATCTAATGAAGAAATAATAGACACAAAGGAATATTGTCTTAGATATGTCTTGTAAGCTCATCCATGATTAAAATATGAAAACTTCAGAAGATCTTTGATAGAGGCTTGTAGTGGCTCAAAATTCTATACCCCTACTGCAGTTATGTCCAACACTCATGGTTGCTTTATCTACACCTACTTAATGATACATATTTAACAGATATGTGTTGTGTCTAGCACCCTCGAGAAAATGTCCCTGAACATTTTACTATATGCATTTCAATAAAAACTATGTGCAAATCTTGTTTCCTTATCTATACCTTTCCATCAATATCCTAGTTTCGATAGTGCATCTCTCTGTCATAAAACTGAACTGGTTATATAAGACATTTGAATTAAACCTTAAGTGCTTGTTTGTGTTTCATTATAAGCTCCATATAATTTAAAGGTCGAAGTCAAACTTTGATTTTAACTACACATTTCGTAAAACCCAAACTACTACCCTGTACCCACTTATCCATAACTCATTTCTATATTATAATTTCAGCAACTTATAGTGAAACCCAAACAAGCACTATGAAACTTTTTGGTTTTCACCATTAATACACTTCTCTACTTCCCTTCTCCTTTCGGTGACTTATCTTGTAAATAGCTTTCTTCCCATCCTCGATTAATCGCTCACATGCTTCCGCATGAGATTCCTGGATCATATTTTTGGTTTATCATTTAGCTAACTTATACTTTAAAAGCTCATGCATTTTTTTTTTTTACTAAGCCAATCTCACACGAAACCATTCTCTGCTCCTCATTCAATCCTCTGTCTTTATAATCCCTCTCTCACTCAGGAATGCAGCCACCGCCACTTCCCAGCCCACTATTTTTAGTATGACTCCTTTCTCACTTCTAACCATCATCTTCCATCCTTTCCCTGTACACAGAAGCTGCCTTCCTGACTGCTACTTTCCTTGCTACCATTTCTCACCTTTTGCCTTGCACCCACATCCTTTCACCCGCTGAACCCTACTTCTCCCATCCCTCCTTCAAAAAACCTAATATTTACAGCCAACTATACAAATCACCAATTTTAGTGGAACCTGGAAGCAGAAGAAAGAAGAAGAAACCAAACCTCATTTGTCGATACTTTCCTTCTTTCTTTCTTTTTTTTTCCTTCTCTTTTGCTGACATTTCTTTTTTCTTGGACTGGTGTGCTTTGGATTCATCTGGCTTTTCAAGACACATAACCCAACACATATATTCTGTTCCTGATCTTTTGCTTCACTTTTAAATGGCACATAACCACACTTTTAGTAACATATAATTTTTTAAAAACCAAGTGAACAAGCTTTATTCAACTTGATCCCATGAACCTTTAGAAAGCGTTAACTTCAGCAATACAATTATCTGGACCTCTATAATTCTTGTTCTTATATACATTTTTCATGTTGTTTAACTCAAATCTTCCCTCCTAGAAAGCCTTAAGCAGCACAATAATCTTGGGGGTGTGGATAGGGCAATCTTGGTTCATAATTCTGTGGGTTATCTGTATCTAGACCTATGGGCTTTCATAGTCTCTCTGTTTACCATGGTGGTCCTTTTTTTCCCCTTTTGTTTAATAACTTTTATCTGTTCGTGTTTGCTCCTTTCTTTATGAAGACATCAAAAACATGGAAGCAGAGATACAAGCTTTGAAGGAGCTTGAAAAGCAACTTTTCCTGGAAATATATGAACTTCGCCAAGCTAAGGTCTACACTGTGCTGTTCTCCTCTTTTCTCATATGGCAAGCTTATTCTTTTATTGTTCATTATATGTGAATATAGATCAGTTCTTCTTATGAATAGCACAAGCTTCTGAAATAGGGAAGTATTTGCCTTTTTACTTTTACAAACTAATTAAAAGTTGAATTCCAAGTCATCTAAAATAGAATATCATATATGAGCATATGGGCGAGTTTCACACTGGAGAGATTTGTGCATTGGACACAATACAAATGATGCTAGCTGAAAGAGAAAAATACTATATGCTGCATTGAAGAATGAATTAAAGGGTATGGGACGCTTCTATCTGAACAGAAAGCTAAAAGTGGGAGCAATTGCGATGCAAAGTATTTATCCCGAAGATGGAAGGTCCTTATCTACTGGTAATGTGGAGACAGTACAGTTTCAGGAGCACGTGGGTGAAGCATACTGAATGAGGGCGATACTGGTTGCGTGAATAACATAATGAGGATTAGTCTTGAAGCATCTATTAGGTAGAAATTTGACATGGGGTACGCATGTGTTTGAAGGTTTGTACTCAATGTCATGGCAGTTTAGCATGCAATCACATGAACCCCAGAGTCCAGAATAGTTGATATATTGCAAGAAGATCTTGGGAGATTACCTAAGACCTTGATAACAAAGTAAATTACTATAGCTATATAGTATGTATGTGCTTTTGCAATATGACAAATTACCTTCTCTTCGTCAAGATTGGCGACAATGTAGCCTGTTAGGACCACGCTGTTTTGAAAAAGGACTGTTCTTTTTTACAGGTACTAGAATGACATCATATAGTGAAGGTTGAGCAATTGTTAGACATTATAATGATCCGAACCTTGTAAGGCATTGATGAGTTATGTTGAATAATATACTTCTAATAAAAATAATTTCGAGCAGTGCATACCTCTTGATATTGGTAATTTTTCCCTGCGGACCCGTGCTTCTTGTTCTTTGGGTGACAAACATAAATATATTGCTACTCATTCTTTTACATGGTGCAATTGTTCATAGAATTACAGGTTATATTGAGTGAAGCTGATTGCATAAATGTACATGCACAAACAATCGTTCTTTTAGTGTGATGTTATTTATACAAGTTTTTTTCATATGGCAGCATTTCTAATTTGATTTCTTCATTGTTCTTTCATTTTCTTCCCTTTCTCTATCCTGAAAATCAAATAACAGGAGATAAAATTTATTACTACCCACCCACCCACCCCCCCCACCCCCGGGCCACTTCGAGCACAAAATATCACTCAGAACTTATAAGATGAAACCTGACCATATTCAGTTGCCTAAGAAAATAATGAATCATTAACTTTTATTTTTTTTCTGTATTTATATTCCATTAAACTTACGCGAATGATTCTGAAATCGTAATGGACCTAATGGTTCTCAAATCTAGAGAAATCTCATAAACATCTGCATTCATATCCTTTAGAGCTTTAAAGCATCTTCAAAAGGCTTTTTAAACATAACATACTCTTTATTTTAAAAAGTCAACACTTAAATGTATTCAAAGTATTTCAATTTTTAATGGAGAAAAATAATATAATAATTTGGAGGGAAGCTAGTGAAAATAAAAGATAAGGAAAAATATTAAATATTTTTTTAGAGTGGTAAAATCAAGTGTTAAATAATAAATATAAAGAGCATGTTGGATTGTTTCAAGATATTAAATTGAGTTCTGATGTATGAATGGAGGGACATGAGGAAGCCCCCACTGAAGTTGGGGAGGGAGAGGAAAATAACTTCCCGTCAACTCAATGTTGTAACCATCAAATATGGTGCAATGGTAGTGATAATAAAAAGTTTCAGAATGAAAACAAAAAAGCAACCAAAATGGTCACTAGATGCATATGAATACCTTCTTAAAGGCATGCTGCTACTATTTGGTAAAGTAAGAATATAAGATGTCTTTACCTCAGCATCATAATCACGAATTATATGTTGCACCACTCAACCAAAATATACGTAAGATTATGAGGCAACATTGGATTTGGTCACCAGCACTTAGCACATGCAACAACTTGATCCTAGTCTTCAAAAAAGAATCAGTCCCTAAAGTTTCAATTTTATTTGCACCATTAGTCCCACTAGATAATTTTCGTAAAAGAATCCGTTAAAATGTTAATTTTTATCAAAAAGATGGTTATACTCTTTATTCTTTATAAAATTTTAAATAATAAATACAGAACAAAAATATATCAATGGAGATCTTGGAAACAAAAATATATCTATGAATAGCAACAGGACGGGGTGGGCGGTAGCCCTAATCCCTGTTTAATCCCCTTTTTTTATTCATGAATATGATGCATTGTTTGAAATTTATTTTTAGTTTTTAAATTTTTTTAAAAACTTAAATGGTCAATCGGGATCTACATCCGCTCTATTGCTATGCGTAAATATATCATTGTTTTGTTGATGATGGTAATGGTGGCTAGGAATTTTTTAACGAAAATTATCTAGTGGGACTAGTAGGGCAAAGAAATTTAAATGTTGGGGACCAACTTGCTTCTTTTTAAATGTTGGGACCAAGCTACTATAAACACTAAAACTTGGGGACCACTGCAATTTTCTCAAGAATTCATGCAGGGGATAAAATTTTAGGCCATTTTTAGGGCAAAACTCGCAAACATACGGGATCGTTGACAAGTAATAATGTAGTGAGTTAAGTTATTGTACCACGAGGAATAAGTTTTGACTATAGTGTACTAGTTTCTATCAAATCCGATGTTTGTAATACAAAAGAGTTTTGATGTTTGTAATTATTCTATCTTAAGCTATGAATTATGTGAATGTGTTGTTTCTTATCAAATTATGAGATGAATGTATTGGATTTCAGAATTCATCTATTGATATCCATTTCCAATTCTCGAATTATGTAGTTTAGTGTGTTTGTGTGTTCATGACAATTGCCAATCCTATATTGTTTAGCTTTCTTTAAATCAAACATATCCTAAGCACGATCTGATTATATTTCTAGTCCGAATTCATATGCAAAGAAATGTATTCAATTACACGATTATCAATCTAGATTGCAAACATGACGTGTTTTTTCAAATGCCTATTGCCTGTATGTCAATTATGCAATTGTGTAACCTATTGTAAGTCTCTCAACACTACAATAAGCATTAAATTATCTAAATGTTGCTCAAGCATTTAAATAATGAAATATTCATGCACTATCAATTAAGAACACAAAAATTCACCAAATTATTTATTCTTTGAATTAGAAATAGATATCCAATGGTCTCATAATATAGAAGTTTGCCTTACATGTTTGAATCTAAATTATACAAAAAGTACTGAAAAGACATCACCCAAATGAAAGAATACAAGGAAGAACTTGAAACTTCAATTTCTTGGCCTTAAACTTGAATTCAAGCTTTGCACTTCAAGAACTTGTATTAATTCACTCTTTGGCTCTTGCTAGATGTCTCTTGTATGATAAAAAGCTTGGTAAACTGTTGTAGACAGCATCCCTTAGGTTAAAAAAGGTGCTAAGAAATCATTCCATACGCAATTGAATCAAAATAAGGAAAGCAAAATTTTCCTCTTCGAGACACCCATGTGTGGGCATAGGTGTCCAGCTTGCCCAGGCATTTGCAAGCCAATTTAGGTGCAGTCGGGCTACAGAAGAACTTTGTGCACGCATGCCCCTGGTTTAACTTTTGGGGACCAAATATGGTCCTTGAACTTTTCCATGTGTGCATTCTGGTCTTCCTTTATCCCTTTTCATCCCTTTGTCTTTTATTATTGTCCAATTAACTCCTAGCACTCTCAAATCTTAGTCATGAGATCTGACACAAATTTAGAATATTCGCACCTTAGTCCTTGAACTTTGGATTTCTTGCAATTTAGCCCTTTTCCCCGTCCTTTTCCTCTAATTCCACCATTTTTATCGACTTCTACCTGACAAGCACAATATTCATAGAATTAATCCAAAATTCATTAAGATATCTAACACATACTCTAATTTAAAAGGCCTAAATAAATGTACAAAATACACTTATCAGTCATATCCTTCATCTTTTACCTAAGCTTTAGATCGACTATGAAGAAACGTAGTCAAACATAATATTCTATATCTATACGAAGTTTAGAAAATATGCACAAGGACTCTGATTTGGCTCCACTCATTTAATTAGATTTTTGAACTAATTAAGTTTGAATAAAATGATTTATAAATATTTGGATTTCATCTCAAATTTATATGATATAGCCCTTGTTTGACAATTTTTTTTTAAAATTATAAACTGGTCAAACTTCATTTATAACCACACATTATACTGGAACCACAATTTTTATTCACTTTTTAATTACATATTTCATGGTACCCATCGGCTTATCATCTCAGAAAGCTTTGTCAAACACGAGCATATTTAACTACTACCTATAGCGCATGTTTGAGCCCCATTTTTTGGTTAAGAATGCAATTTGGAATTGTAGATTGATAAAAAATGTGTTGTTAAGAAATTATGAAAAGTTTTGGGTTTGCGTGTAATATTATTTTCTTGAAATATATATGTAGTTGAAAAGAAAATAGAGAAAAATGTATTTTGAAAATAATGAGGATCGAACAAGAGCATAATTTAAAATGACCAAATTATTCTACCATTTAGCTTTCAAGAGTTGTTTTTTATATTCTTGTATCCTTGCATTGTTTCAAAATTTTTATTTTTTTTAAGATCACTCTCCTACTACATTCCTGGCTCCACCCCTGTTTGCCCAGGGACTAAATTCATTACTGGTTTGTGATAGCTTGGCATGATGAACTGTATTCTTTTTCCACTTTCTGATCTGATTTTGCTGCAATATTTTCAGGAAGCTGCTGCTTATTCTCAAACCTGGAAGGGTCACGTGCAAAATTTTTTGGGCTATGTTTGTTCAATATATTGTGTGTATAAAATGATAAAGGTGCAAAATTTACTCATCTAAGAAGTTTTGGTTATTTCCTTTCCTTCCACTCAGCTGATTCAATTGTGAGAACTGTTCCTTGCACAACTAATTCTAGGGCAAGAGCCAAAGAAATTGTAAACCATTTTTATTTAATTCTGCATCTTATCCAGAGAATTATGTTCTGAATTGCTGATTAGTTGCTCTAGATGGTAGTTTAAAAATAAATTTGGCTTGTTCTTTTGTGAGTTCTTCTGTGTGTTGTTTCTGTTTTGAGTTTCATTTTCAAATATATCGAGATAAGGAATCTTAGATATAAAATAATTGTGAACCCGCTATTTTTAAGTTCTATTGACACAGTATCACATTTGGAA
Source organism: Fraxinus cuspidata (assembly GCA_903798385.1). Classification (NCBI taxonomy): domain Eukaryota; kingdom Viridiplantae; phylum Streptophyta; class Magnoliopsida; order Lamiales; family Oleaceae; genus Fraxinus; species Fraxinus cuspidata. The sequence goes on along the minus strand of CAIGRP010020740.1, from coordinate 47 downwards.
ACAAGGTTCTTTTTCTCCTGTGAGAGCTGATTTCTCTATTTCTAAAT
>CAIGRP010020727.1:521-13076 GCA_903798385.1 Fraxinus cuspidata | reverse complement strand
ATGAAATCCATTGAAATATCTTCCCAGATCATGTGAGGAATGGTAGAGGTTGCAGCAACTCGGTTGGTGACAAGGCCAAACTTTTGTTTTGTTGGAATATTGGGCACTCCTCTACAAACAGCTTAATGTCTTTCATGTTGGACTAGTAGAGGTCAGATGTAAGGCGTTTGTAAGTGCGAAGAAACCCTGAATGCCCTCCTACTGTGTTGCAATGGAACTCTTGTATTAACTTTGAAATCAACAAGGAAGACCGTGAAATCAATGGATGGAGATACTCAGGATAATGCATCAACAACCTTATTTTCTAACCCGACTGATATTGTTATCTTGAAATCGTAGCCCATCAACTTGGTTATCCAACATTGGAATTTACCCTGCACTACCCATTGTACCAAGAGAAACTTCAAATTCCGCTGGTCGGTGCGAACTATAAACTTGTCCAATACAATGCTGCCTTTTTTAATGGCTAAAAAGATCACCGTTAACTCCCTCTTATAGACTGATTTAAGGCGAGAATTAGCCCATAAAACCTGGCTGAATAGGCTATTTCGTTGTTGATTTTTCATAATCACCGCTCCTATCCCAAACCCCGAAGCATCGACTCAATCACAAATGGTTTCGAGAAATCGGGTAAAGCCAATAAAGATACTGTGGACATGGCCGTCTTAAGTTGCTGGAACGCAGAATCAGCTTCAGGAGTCCTCCCGTATGCTTCCTTCTTAAGTTGCGTGAGAGGCCATGCTATTGCCCAATAATTGGACACAAAGCAACGAGACTGTCAAACCCAAGAATCCATTAAGTTTTTGAATATTTCGCGGGTAGGCCACTGTACCATGGCTGAGATTCTACTGGGATCTGCCTCTACTCTTTTTGCAAACACTAAATACCCCAAATATTCAATATTGTATGGGCCGAAATGGCATTTCTTAGCGTTTGTGTACACCTGATGTGTGGATAGAGCATTAAAGACTAGCTCGTGATGTTGTCATGTGTCATCAAGTCTTTATTGTATAACAATGTGTCATCAAAAAACCCCAAAATGAACTTTCTGAGGAAGTTTTGGAACGCCTAATTCATTAATGATTGGAAGGTAGCTAGTGCAATCGTGAGGCTGAAGGGCATTATGAGGAACTTGTGTTGCCCCTCATGAGTAAGGAATACTGTTTTGTGTTTCCATCTATGCCCTAACGGATGGTACCCAGATTTTAAATCCAATTTTGAGAAAATTGTTGCTCCATGAAATTCATCCAACAGCTCATCAATGACCTGGATCGGGAACTCTTCTGGAATGGTGACTTTATTTAGGGCCCTGTAATCTATGCAAAAATGCCAACTCCCATCTTTCTTTTTGACAAGTAACATTGGGCCGGAGAAAGGATTAATACTTAGATGTATAATTCCAGCCGCCAACATCTCTCGTACCAGACGCTCAAATCTCGTTTTTCTGGATATGGTGGTCTCTGTACGGCCTTACCCCTACTGGTTCCGTTCTCTCTCTTGCAGTCGTATTGCGTTAAAGACTTGCTGGTGGAGTTGCAACACCTGTTTGGACCTCTGCACGTAATTTTTCTTCCTCTCCTTGTTTCACCGTTGCAGCTGCTAGACTTCCCAGCTCAACCCACACTCCCCTACCTTCTTGTTGTAACATTTTCACCATACCTTTATGAGATACTCCTGTCTTTTGCAATCCAGTCTCCTTTTAGTGTGAACCAAGTTTCTCCCATCCTAAATCGCATGGTGAAAAGCTTCTAGTTCACTTCCATGTTACCCAAGCTACGTCACTGCATTCCCAGTGCTGCCAGCCCCAATGGCAAGAAGTTTTCCACTATTGTCAACCTTTGTAGTTCTACGACTACCCCCTTGCAGATTCCATTTCATTTTACTGATACTCCTGTGCCAATAATCATTCCATGGTCATGGCTATGATTGGTAGATCCAGCAAATTGATCAGTTCGAGAGAGAGAAAGTTGTGAATGGCCCACTATCTATCAACACAGTCACTTTTCTGGCTCCTATTTCACCCAATTATTTTCGTTGTCCTTGGTGTAGTAAGCCCAACATCTGAATTGAGCTATAGCTCTATTACCTCTGCCATTTCCATGGGTTGGCAGTCCATCGGCGTCTCAATTTCTCCTTCGCCTGCTCCTTTCCCTTGTACGAGCTGACCTGTAATTCTCGATTCTTGCAGCGATGCCTCACAATATATTTCTCATCACAGCGGAAGCACATACCATTCTCCCTTCTCGCCTGCCACTATGTCTGTCATTCTTCCGACCGACAGCTCCTGACGTGTGTTCGACACCCTTTCTTCGACCGTCACAAATCGCGTTGGGAAGGAGTCATTTGCCTTCACTTCCCCACGATTTGGTCCTAATTTGATAAATATTGAGCCCACTGTTCCTTAGATGATTTTAGGGCTTTATTTCTTTTTTTGACCGGTTGGGCTATTTCCATCATTTGGCCCAACCTAGTTGGACTGTGCAACCTCACTTCATCCTTGATTTCTGGACTTGCCCATTTATGAATGTGCTTTCCAAAATCTCCTCCGGAATGCTTAGTAAGGGTGTTGTAAGGGCCTCAAAGTTCCGTCGGAATTCCTCTATCGAGCCCATCTGCCGCACACCCAGAAGTTTCTCGCATGAGCTTCTTGTTGTGTAGGTTGAAAACGTCTGCCACACGGTAGGAGCTGCCGGAACGGCTCCCAGGTCCTAAATAGGTTTCTGGCTTCAGTCCATTGGAGCCAAGCCAACGCATCCTCGTCGAGGCTAACACCCACCACACCGAGCTTCTCCTTTTCATTCAACCCATTCACTCAAAATCTCTTTGCACAGTTCAGCCACCCATCTGGGTTATCTCCTGAAAAACACCGGCATTTCGAGCTTCCTTATTCATCTCCAATTGTTTCCTTCCAAATAGTGTCCTGTGTTTATCATTTCCTCTGTTTCTTCCTGCCATTTGCCTCGATCTTGTGCCCGATGATCCCCTACAGGTCCCTTGTGAACATTCAGTGGAAACTGAATTTCTGATGCACTTCTGGATCCATCACCTTCGACCACTTTGTTCATGGCTGCTTTTGGAAGGAAAAAAGCTGGCAATGTTTTCTGGGTTTCATCCATTTATTGAATCATCTTGGCCATGCTTTGAGTGAGGTGCTCCACTGATCTTTTTAAGCCAGGCAACCTTTGCATTTCTGATCTTAAAACCCTCCATTTCTTTCTCCATAGCTTCCACTCTACCTACTGTTTTCTTTTGAGCCATCAAGAATGAACTGCTCTGATACCAATTTGATAGGGTTCAACTGTAAAAATGTGCAGAAGTCAATGAGAATAGCACTGTATTGATGACGAACAATTACAGTAAGAAAGAAAAACAACAGATAGCCGTTTGAGAGGGCTACTCTCTCCACAACCTCACCGCTACTTAGTTAATGCCTGCCTACTTCCTTTGTATGCCTCTCTATTTATAATTACCCTGTAACCGTTATGAGAATTTGTTGCTGCCATTGCACTCTTTAATCTTCTTGATTCTTCTAGAATAGGTATACTTGATTGGAGGCTTCTCAGATTCATTATTTTTACGTGTAGGAAAGATTATTTATTACATCAAACTACAATTTTCTTGATGGTAACTATATTTGGGTTCAGCAACTCTGGTAATTGACCCACTCATTTGAGATGTGAACATCATTATCTATCAGGTATAGTTGAATAACATTGGTGATTAGTTCACTTCTCTTCTCATCGTAAAAAAAATGCCTTATTTCATACATGTTTAGGGCTGGCAACCTCTTCTTGCACTTGCAAGGGCCATTTATAAAGTTAAATCCCAAAAAATTATACCATACTTGATGGGCATGTTTGACAGGGTTGAAAGAACAAATTGTCTTAATCGTGCTGTTTTGTTCTCGGTCAGAAAAAAATTAACAAACAACAGAGTGAGCGTTACTCTGAAGGGTTTTGCTGTGGGCTTGTGTATTATTTTTAAGCTATTGTGTCGTGCATGCTTTTACTGTGGAAGTTCATGTCATAGTGTGAAGGTGTCAACATAAGGAGAAATAGAGGACTGAAGAATCGGAGATCAAGTATTTTGGGGTTATTCACATCTGAGAAAATATGTGCTTGAAAATTACTTAAATTACACTGTGAATGCCATAAAGGTATTGAATTACCTCATCAAACTGAAGAAACATTCATCTTATAATACTAATTTACATTTGTTATGCGTATAATTGATTGGCGTAATTATATCATCAGAAACAGCTGCTCAACTGGTACTTAATTTGGATGAGAGCTTGATGAACTGTTGTCTTTTCTTTATCAAAGAGAGAGAGATTATCTTGAACCTAATATAATAAATTTGGCATGCTGCACTCTTTACCTTTCATTGTGGGCCATTTGAAGATCTTTTATGATAAGTGATTATGTGGGGCCTTGGCTTCAAATGAATGCATAGTTGGTGGCCTGCCAGATACGAGTCCTTGTTTTTAGATACATGTCTATAAATGTCTCTGTATAACCCCCCCCCCCCCCCAACACCTTATGCATCCAGAGGCAAAAGGCTGTGCCACTCATGTTTGAGAACGAATTCTTGTCACTGTTTTAACCATCTATTCGTCGTCATATGGCAGGTTGAAGGTCAAGACTTTGTACTAGATTTCTGGCAAAAGTCACTGAACCTCCTGACATGGACAGAAATATTACGTCAGGTGTTCGTTGCTGCTGGTTTTGGTTCTAAGCTTGGAATTGCGCCTAAAGGATCTGTCAACAAGGTATTCAAGTTTCTGATTTTCCCGCTTTTCACGTTTTAATTTTTCATATTGGTTTGCCATGCCTTTGCTTTAAATGTAACACTGGATTGCATGGATGGTGAAAAAAGATTCACATAGCCCCAAACTTTTTAGAATAATGATTATTTTGTTGTTGTGCCTCACATGTGAATTATTTCATCACATCTCATAGCATATGGTTTCGTATCCCTCTCTGACATTTTCTCTCTTTCCCTTGTACCGATGATGCCCTCCAGGCAGCCTTTTACAAGAGGGAGGGCCTTGCCTTTGGTACTTGTCATTGTGTATGCGTGCACACTTATATGAATGGTTTGTTCTCCTGTTGCACATAGGATATGTAGCCCTAATAATGTGTCAACACAAAGGGTAGTAGATCATTATATGAGACATACAACACATACAATAGGTTGTCCAGGATTATGATTGTTGAGGGTGCTTGAAAGAGAGTTTACACTTGATTGACTCATCAAGTACAGCTTGGTTGGTTTGCACGGTTCTCATGTACTTGTTTGCTGCTTGTTGTTCTGTAGGAAGTCAATCTTATGGCAAAGTATGGCTTAGTTTCTGGTACACTGAAGGGTGAACTGTTCAGTATTTTGCTGACTCAAGGAAGTAGTGGAATGAAAGTCTCAGAGTTGGCAAAATCTTCACCTGTAAGTTTGCATATTATTGAATTTAAGAGAGGAGAATATTATTCAAGTATTGTTATATCCCACTATGAGTTTCCAATTTCGATGTAATTTGCTATTACTTAAGAATATTTATTTTTTTCTGAAGATTGTTGAGTTGAATCTTGTGGATACAACCCATGAACTAGAGAATTTAACTAGTGCGGCTCTCTCAAGTGACATTACATTATTTGAAAAGATTTCTTCTTCTGGATATCGTCTACGAATCAATGCAATCACTAAAGAAGAAGAAGAAGTTTGTCCTTCTGATTGTGAAGACTTTGGGAGCGTTGATGAGATTTCTGACGTCAGTGGTGGATGCAACAATGAGGATGATTACAAGTGGGAGTCCATGGATTCCATTCCTGCTAGACTTAAACGAGATCATTGTAGAGATAAGAATAATACGTTGACAGTGTACGATGAAATTGATGAGAGCCATCCAGGAGAAGTGTGGTTGTTAGGTTTAATGGAAGGTGAATATTCAGATTTAAGCATCGAAGAGAAGTTGAATGCCTTAGCTGCATTGACTGATCTGCTTAGTGCTGGATCCAGTATCAGAAAAGAGGTAATCCACCTTGTTGTTTGTTAGTTTCTTCTTTCCGTTGGTATACTTGTGCCTTCTCTCATTTCTTGGTAGTAAATTCAGACTTTGTTCATCATTCTACACGCCACTTATTTTTGTTTACACTAGTTAACTTGTATTGGTTTTGCGTGTGTTATAGCTTGATATTTATATTGATTTAAGGCCGATACTCATTGTAGTAGGCTTATGTCTAATATAAGTTTACAGATTTTCCATGAACTACATAGTTACCTGATCATTATTCAATGATGAATTGGAGGCATTTTCATTCAAGGTTATGAATCAAATTTTCACCTTCATTTTATGAATAGATAAATGAATAAATATTGACACATCTTTGCTTATAAATTAAAAAGTAGAAAATAAATGAAGTCATGGAAAATCTAAGAAGATGCTTTTTGATATATTTTCACTGTCTGATTTTCATTGACTTTTGTACGAGGAATCCAGGTGAAATCACTGTGTAAAAGTACAGAATTCAGATTTATCTCTATTCTGACTAGTTGTATAAATTAGGAGGTCTGGTGTTCTGCGCAACCTTGTAGACAAAACTTGGGTGGTGATAAGTTTAAATTACAAGTGTTAGCTGCAACAAAAATATAATAGTACTCATTATCATCATTATGATCATCATGATTGTTTAGTGGTTTTGGTTATGGTATCGTGAATGTATGATGAGATGCCCATATGAACTTGATTGACACACAGCTGATCAGCTGAATAGCTAATGACTTCTTTCCTCCCAAAAGTCACCAGAAAACATTACCAGGATAAAGTGGATGGATGTGTACAGCTGGTTTAAGTAATTGTTTTCTTTGTACTTAACATTGATGCTAATGGACAAAAATATATTGGGACGTTTTAATGATCAAGAGGACAGATAAAAATGACACAAGTACTTAGAAGTGATATCCCTTCCCATATGACTTATTAGGGGAAAAACTTTTATTATGAGTTGGTTAATTGATGAATTTTTCAATCTTGCTCTACTACGACAACTCGAAACTATCGGAACAAGAGGTTTCTTCAACAACGTTGTATTACGAAAATTGAAATATGTAACTCTTTGGTATTGGTAAAATAACTATGGGAGGTTATGATTTATTTAGTTGTAGAATTTTTGCAATTGATTAAGGTTAGGAGAGTTTAAAATTTGAAGGAAGCGAAATTAGCAATTTGGATAATTTAACTCAAAACAGTCAAATAATTTCTAGATTCTGTAAGAACTGAATTGATGGGATAACTTAGAGGTGAATTGATAGCATGTTTGGGAGTGCTTGAATTATGCCTCCAATTGGGAAGAATTTATAACACATGTTTATAAATAACTAGAATGAGTGGTGGATGAGTGAATAGTACACATGGTTCTCTTGAAATATGTTGTTGAAAATGAAGATTGACAAATTTATAATGTCTTATAAATTTGCCAAACGGAGGCTATAATTGAAGCTTTGCCGAACATGCACTGAGTCACAGTAGTGATTACTGAATTTAGTTGACTTGGTTGAGTCAACTAAAAAATGGGTCGACAGGAGTCAAAGTAAAGAAAATGAAGTTGGTTGCTTGATAAAAATAAATTTAGTGATCCGTTAAAGAGTTTGGTCAATTCTTTTTGGGGAATTTTAGTTGAACTTTGTTCACCGTGTTCAAGAAATACCTAGTCTATTGTACTTGTGTAAGCTTCTTTTGGCCAACATTGCATTGTTGTTTCTAAATCACTAGTATGGAGAGGCACCATGAGAATACCCATACTTTTCATGGGAGCGTGAATGTGCTTTTGGCAAGCTCAATGTAAAGTGAGCTTGAGCAACTTTACTGAGCTCCTGTTGAGTTTTGAAAATTTTATTGCTTTAAATATCTTTTCAACTTTGTTTTATTACTCTTGATTTAATCTTGAGCAGATCGGGCTTGATTATAGCTGAAATCATAGTGAGAGAAACATGCATCAACGAATTTAGTCGTCATCTTTTCTGGTCAAAACTTAAAACAAATGCGCTTGAGTGCGATCCATGAATGGTATATATATTTTGCATCAATATATTCTTCCCAAGAAAGCTTCTCTCTAGATTATCATTGTGGAGGTTTCATGGGATTGGGCTTCTTGGTATGCTTTATTCTGCTCAAAAAGGAGCTTTTTAAATTACCTTTGAAACAACAAACTGGAAATATAATTAGTTGGACTAATTAAGACATAGGAAAGAATAAAGTTAAAATGTAATCTTTATGCCACTTTAAGGGAAAAAATAACTTGCCACTTTAGCAACTTTCATTTTAGGAAAATTTGTTTATGTTCTGAACTTGTTGCCGTGATTTACGGGTGATTGCTTGGTCTGTCGTATTTTAATAAATATTGGATATGTACATTTGGTTTCTAGATACTTTTGCTTATCCTGAGATGGGAATTCATTATTGAATCCTATCAGTTGCGGATGTGTTATATTAGTTATCCTTTGATTACTATCACGCTTTCTTGCAGGATTTCTTAACGCCCATACCCAATGCTGATTGTCCTCCAAGCATCAATCATTATGCTTCTGGTGGAAAAATAAAGCGATCGACGGTTAAACAATGTAAACCTGGGCTATTAGTAGGCGGTGGTAGACAAATGGTTAGTAACAATGATGTGACTACATCAGAAGGGCCAATTGATTCTTTAAATCCTATGTCAAAGGTTGGTGGCAAGGGAAAAGATGCCAACATGAGGAAGAACACTAAAGAAATGAAAGCAGATGAATATTTACACACAATGCAATCTATCTTTCTCGGCTCAGATCGTAGATATAATAGATACTGGATTTTCTTGGGCCCTTGTGATGAATTTGATCCTGGCCATAAGAGGATTTATTTTGAATCTTCCGAAGATGGTCATTGGGAGTTGATTGATACTCAAGAGGTAAACTTTGTCTGGTTTTGTGTTCTTAACATACTTAAAAAAGGATTCTTCTTTCATGTTGGAATTTCATTTTGAACTCTGGTTGTGTCTGATAAATCTGGTTTCAGGCTTTGTGCACTTTGTTGTCGACCCTGGACCGTCGGGGTGCCCGCGAGGCTTGCCTTTTAGCGTCCTTGGAGAAACAAAAAGCATTTCTTTGCCAAGCGATGTCCAGTATGCCGAATGATGGTAGAATCAGGCAGCTCACTGTATTTGATCAATCGGAATCAAATACATCTAGGGAAGATAGTTCGTCTCCGGTGTCTGATGTGGACAACCAATTGAGCCTGAGAGAAATACAAAATGATCTTCCCTCTTCTACCGTTCCCACAGTTCCTGAAGTCGGGAAGAAAGGAGAACAGAAAGACCAATGGAACCGTTCCCAAGCTTTTGGCTCATGGGTATGGAAGTCATTTTATTCGGAACTTAACACTGTTAAAAATGGGAAGATAGCGTATATTGACTCGCTCAGAAGATGTGAACACTGTCATGACCTCTATTGGAGAGATGAGAAGCACTGTAAAGTTTGTCATACCACATTTGAGCTTGATTTTGATCTAGAAGAAAGATATGCCATTCATTCTGCAGTATGTCAGGACAGTACAAATATTAACAAATATAATAAACAAAGGGCCCTGTCATCCCAGTTGCAAGCACTCAAAGCTGCAATTTATGCAATTGAGGTGAGTAGTTTTAAAGTTATGCTTTACAATAATTTCACAGAATATTGATGCATATCACCTACATGCATTTAGCATTAAGACACTTTCTCTTTTCTGGTCATTTAACTTGTTCTAGTGTGTGTGTATATTGATTATTCTAAGCATGGTTTCTTTGGTGATTTGCTGTTTTTATGTTGTGCATACATCGGTTTAGTTTGCCTTTTCTGGAATCCAACCTCTACATCAATTTTGTCATTTCTTAAATGGATTGCTTTAACTGTTGCAGCACAAGTCGTGGTTAGGAGTTTTCACCTTGCAGCAATGTGGCATGCATCTCACTTTCATAGCGTCCTTTATATCAATAGGAATTAATAGATTTGTAGCAGGTTTTAGGATTTACCTGGGTTACCTTGACCACGACATCCCAATAGGCAATTAAAAATGTGCAAGGCATACGGTACTGCAAAAGTGGTACAAACCACAGTGGCTGACTTGGCGATACACAAAAACATTTGATGCCTTCTATTTTAGACTGTCGTAGAATTAGACACCCAGAGGTTTGAATTGCTAGAGGAAATATTTTATAGTTGAGTGGGAGGAAGAAGACTGAAGTGTTACCATTGTATTTCAAATGATAGCATAAATACTTATAGGTAGTATGGCCAAGAATAACCTTTGGCACTTCAGGAGTCATAAATCTTATTTATCGTGACTAAAAGTTGAACTGTAACTATTCACTGACTTCCCTGTAGCTTAAACGTGTCTTATTAATTGCAGGACTGATACAGTGCCTAAAAAAAATTTAACTCATAGAAGTGTCATTGCCACTGGGGAACAGTTGAAACAACGCTGGAAAATGGAGTTATAGTTGAATTTGCTGGTGCTTTGATTTGGATTTTTTTCTCAGTTATCTTGGATTTTTTTTTTTTGCAGACAGTTCTGCCTGACGATGCCTTTTTGGGGCCTTGGAAAAAATCTGCTCATAATCTTTGGGTCAATAGGTTACGACGATCTTCGAGTTTGGCAGAGTTTTTGCAGGTGATGAAAATTGCATCTCTGTTATTTTGTCTTTGATTATTGCTGGTTCACTTATCTAAAGGCTGATACTCATATTTTCTCTCATCTGCTCTACAAATTCTTTAGGTTCTGGCTGATTTTATCAGTGCTATTAACGACGACTGGTTTTATCAATTAAATGATGAGCTGCGTTCTAATTATCTCCCGGATGAAATATTTGCAAGCTTCCCATCCATGCCACAAACATCATCTGCAGTCGCACTTTGGTTGGTAAAATTGGATTTGTTGGTTGCCCCTTATATTGGAAGAGTTCAATCTCAAAATAAATCTCGATCTGTTTACTGATTAAAAGGTACATAGATTCATTAATCTGAGTTCGAAGTGAATAGCTTTCTTTCGCAATATCTCCCCCTTGCAAATTTTGGGCTTTTTAGTTTTAACCTAATGCAGGTTTAAATTTAAGAGCATTATATTCTTATGGATTTGATTTTATTTGATAGTGTAGCAAGTAGATGATGTCATTGCCTTCTCATGTTTTTTCGTTCTCAGTTCTATTTACTGCTGTGGTAACTAAATATGGATCTCTAATCTATTTCCAACTATTCATTTGAACTCTCTACATTTGAATACAAAAGCCAAATTTACCTACATTATTAAAAGATGTGAGATCCTAGATAAGTAACTCACGCAATATTTGAATTGACCTCGTTTCATATGTATCGCTATCTTGTTTTCATGTTTTAAATGTCCATGACGCCAAATTTTGATTATAGTTTTTCATTTTATTGATTTTGTACACTTATATATTGTTAATATACAAGGTAGAAAAACCCGCACATCAGGTTGAAAGAAAAGAAGACCAGTAATTTCAACTGGATGGTTGCATGTAATCGAAGGAAGTGCAGAAACAGTATAATATACAAACTTTTGCTTCACGTACTTGTGAGAACTAGAAAGTTAGTTGTCCATAAAGGTTTCATACCAATCTTCTTTGTGAAGATAAAGTAGGAACCAATGTTTCATTTTTCCATTCTATCTCTGTTTATGTACATGCACTAAAATGTTCTTTGACATCAGGTACGTCCGTCCCTAATCAATAGACAATTTCTTGGAGAATCGAAGATAAAGAGAAGTATATGCATCGGCTCTTCATAACTCTTAACTGCCTGAGGTAGCAAAATTTCATAGTCATCACCATACAATCTAGTTGAAAGTACTTATTATTCTTTGTAAAAAGAGAAAAACATGCATGTGATAGTTTCAAGCCTAATGCCAAAGAGTTACACCTCTCTCTTACACAAGTCACTCAGTCTCTACTCATTTTTGTCTATTGATGTATTCCAGTCGAGTTCTTGTTGATGTACAGCGTTTTTTGATAGGTTTCCTCTTTCTTTACTCCATAATTTCAATTTTGTTACTCTGGCATTAGCCTGTGATTGATTCACATTAGTACGTTGAACTTTGTTGTTTCTTGTGGGTAAGAACACAAAGAACACACTGTAAAATAAATAAATCGTTTTTGTTACTGTTTATCAATATTTTGATGGTTTGGCGTCTGGTAGGGCATTTTCATTCCCATCTCACGTTGTTCAATTATTAGAGTGAGGTCTTTGATGTATTGAACAAATTAGTTGAACACGCACAACACAACTAAGGGGCTATTATTCTGGGCTTCTGCTTCTTGAGAAAAGATATTTTAGATCAAATATTTTTTTATTTTTTTTTTAAGACCTACTCAGACAAAATATATTCAGAAAATTATGCAAAAATATTTAAAAGTAGCTTCTTAATTTTAAAAATGATTTTGGACTTTTCAAAAATCTTGTCAAATGGATCCTTAGTTATGCAGCTCACTCTTTGAAAGCCCATGGAATATCAAAGGAGAAGGAATATGATGTAATTAT
>CAIGRP010020721.1:0-13210 GCA_903798385.1 Fraxinus cuspidata | reverse complement strand
TATTGACCCATTTCCAACAGTAAAAACCTTCCCCAAACTTATATCAGACAAGGTCATTAATGTCTAGAAATACTGCATGTAATTTACAAAAACTAAGGATAGAGAAGAGAATTAAGTACGTTCTTGGTATTCGTCTAAAGGTGGTTGATGGAACGACGTGAATGATCTAGATTGTGATGGGTCTGAAGAGGATGGTGGATGAGGAGATTCGAAGCGTGTGAAGAACTCTCTCATCATGATACACATCTCGTTAACTTGCTTGTGCGTGTTCTCATTTCTGGTGTGCATGCCCTTCACCCTTTCTATAAATCTATCTAATCTCCTCGTCAACAGGTTATTCTCTCTACGCAAGTCTGAGAGATCTGACCTCATCCTACTGATGTCCCACAGCATACGCTACTCTCTGGTTTCTCTCGCTTATGTCAACGCATATAAGTCATCATCATCGGCTGTATAACATGTATAGCTTTGGTGTTCTATGTCATGGTTGAGAACATCTGCCTTCAAAGTTGCATATCTACCGCATGCTCTCGTTGTGGAAGAGAATGAATGGGAGCATCTATCTCTTGGCTCTCAGGGGTCGACTGCTACATCATGTGTTGTAGCCTATGTTGCCAAATGGCACATCAGGTAATCCCTAAAGCTTGACATAATGATGCTCGAGAAAATCAGTGTACGCTTATGGTCTAGCTCTGCTGCTATTAAACAAATGAGATTGTAAATATGGCATCCTAAATCAATCTTAAATCCTTGTGCTAAATAATTCAGTAACTTGATCATGGCATGGGCGATTTTGGTGTGATGCAAAGCGAGGTATATGTTATTGTAAAGCCAAGATAACACACAATACAAGAATCGAGAAACAAGAAACAAGAATAATCGAATTAACTGAAAGTACACTGCAAAAACTAAAATGAACACCAAAGAATTATTTCGGCCTTAGCCCCGGAGGTTCGGTGACCACTTCTAACACCTACATTCCCCGTTGAGCATCCAAGAAAAGAATAATGCTCAATTGTACTAAACAACCCAAAATGAAAACGAAAGTTACAAATGTTCAGATAAATGAAGGAAGAAACTTATCTCTTAAAAGACAGCAATAGATCTACACAGATTCACCAAGAATCTCCAAGTAACCCTTCGAACGACACCAGAAAACCACAATAGAGAAATCACACAGATTCTCACAACATTTACTCAGAATATTACACAACAAAGGTTACTCTATCACCCACAACACTTAAAATCAAAGATTTTAAGTGAATCTAAACAAAGGCACAAAACCCTAGCCTATTTAATCTCTTTTTCTCTCAAACACGCAGGAGCTCCAGAAGCCTCTAGAAGCCAAATGAACCGTCTGAAACCCAAGAGCCATCATATCCAAGTAAATAGTTAATTTCCATCCAACGGCTAGACATGTGTCAAACATCAAACTGTACATTTCAAATAATAGAAGCGTGTTTTTCGAACAGGCTTTTCCCACAAAATGTTGGGAGCAACAAATAAGAGAGAACCAGGATTCGATTCCAACATTCTCCACCTTGCTACCAGATTTTGGACTGTTAGTGCATCCAGGAGCATTTTCACATTTCATTTTCATTTGCTCTATGTACCTATATTAAGAATCACAAAGAATTAATAGAAAGAAATTTAAGGCAGTTTAAAAACTTGTTTAAGGAAATCACTTTAGTACCTATATCAGATGGATTATACTGAGTTGCAATCTTTTCAATTTTTATTATTCCCTTAGAAATAACATCTCTAAGAAGTGATATTTAACATCAATGTGCTTAGTTCTATCATGAAACATGTGATTTTTACTAAGATGAATAGCACTTTGGTTATTAGAATACAAAACAGTTTGTGCATCAACAAATCCAAGTTCAGACAGCAAGCCAGTTAACCACATTCCTTCTTTTATAGCATCAGTGGCAGATATATATTCAGCTTCAGTAGATGATAACGCAACAATCTTTTGTAATTGAGACTTCCAACTAATGACAGTACCACGTAAGGCATAAAAATATGATGAATTTGATTTCCTATTATCTTTATCACTAGCAAAGTCTGAATAAAAGTACCCCCTTAACATAACATCATATTTATTAGATTTAAACACTAAGCCTAAATCAACAGTACCCTTTAGGTACCTTAATAACCATTTTAAGGCATTCCAATGATCTTCTCCAGGATTATTACTCATAAATCTGCTTAATATATTAATGCTATGTGCAAGATCAGGCCTAGTATAGATCATTAAGTACATAAAAGAGACTATAACATTAGCATAAGAAATTCTGGACATCCTCAATTATTCATCTTCAGTTTTAGGATAGCAGTCAGAAGATAATTTGTAATGATTAGCACAGGTTTGTAGTCATATATGTTAATTTTTTTTCAGAATTTTAAACACCTAGCCATGTTGGTTTAAAAACAGAAAATCCTTCTCTTTATTCCTTACAATTTGCATACCTAAGATCTTCTTGGCAGAGCCAAGATCTTTTATAACAAACTCAGTTTTCAACTTTAGTTTAATTTTCAATTTCAGCTTTATTGCAAGTAGCAAGCAGATATCATCTACATAAAGGACCAGATATAAGGAATTTTTACCTCCATTACCTTTCAGTACAAGCGTCATATTGACTTCTTTTGAAGCCCAATTTTAGTACCAAAGTATCAAACCTTTTTTACCATTACTTGGGGGCTTGCTTTAAACCATACAAATATTTCTTTAACAAACACACAATATTACCTTTCTCAAAACTAACAGGCTATCTCATTTAAATAATTTCATTAAGTTCACCATACAAGTAAGCAGTTTTAACATCAAGTTGATCAAATTCCCATTTAAATTGAGTAACTAAGGCAAGTAAGCATATAATAGTAGTGTATTTAACTACAGGAGAAAAAATTTCAGTGTAATCTATACCATCTTTTTAAGTAAAACCTTTTGCTACTAATCTAGCTTTGTATCTTATGTTATTACACCAACCTTCTCACTGGTTAATTTTATAGATCCATTTACAATCTATAAGCTTTTGCCCTTTAGGCCTTTCAACAAGTTCCCATGTTTTATTTTTAATCAAAGAGGCCATTTCATCTTCTATAGTATCTTTCCAGCTTCCACTTTCTTTACAATTTATGGCATCATTGTAAGAGTTTGGTTCATTTTCAGAAAGTTCTTGATGAGTAAACAGATAAACAAAATTTTCACTGTCAAATCTGGTAGAGGGTTTAATCTGCCCCCCTCTCCGTCCCTTGTGAATTGATACTCATCAAAGGGTAGAGATGTAGGATCAGATTGATCAGTGTGATAAAAAACTTGATCAGTTTTAGTTTCAGGCAAAATGACAATTTCTTCATGTTCAATATTCTCAACAGTAGACTTAGAAATATTCTGTGATTACTAAAAGACTCCACCTCAATTTGAACATCTTTTTCAATTAAAACATCTTCTTTTCCTTCAAGGCAAGGCATAACAGATTCATTAAAAATGACATCCTTTCTAATTATAACTTTGTAACCATTTTCAGATTTAACCCATAGTCTGTACCCTTTAACATGTTTATCATACCCTAAAAAAACACATTTAAGGGATCTAGGCTCTAACTTTCCAATATTTTGATGAGCATAAGCAGCACAGCCAAAAACTTTCAGGTTAGATCAATTCACAGAATTATTAGACCAGACAACATCAGGAATAGCAAAATCCAAAGCACTTGCAGGACTCATATTAATCAAATAGGTTGCAGTCTTAACTGCTTCACCCCAAAATATTTTTGGCAAACTAGAACTCAAAAGCATATATCTAACTTTATTTAACAAAGTTTTGTTCATTCTTTTAGCCATACAATTTTGTTGTGGTGTGTAGGTGACAGTTCTATGTCTCAAAATTCCATGCTCTTTTAAAAAATTATTGAATTCATAATTATAGAATTCTAATCAATTATCTGTTCTCAAGATTTTTATTTTAAGATCATTTTGATTTTCAACCTAGGTTTTTTAGTCCTTAAAAACAGAGAAAGTCACATATTTTGATTTCAGCAAAAACACCTAAATTTTTATTGAAAAATCATCAATTATTAATAGGTAATATGTGAAGCCACATAAGGTAGACACATCAGCAGGACCCCACAAATCATCATACAAGTACTCAAGTTTTTGTTTGGATTTATGAGTTCCAATGGGAAAAGAAAGTTTAACTTGTTTCCTATGATACATTGTTTACAAGAACCAAAATCACCAATATTTAATTTTTCAAAAGCACATTTTGATTGCAGAAAATTCAAAATCTTTTTGCCAATATAACCAAGTCTTTCATACCATAATTTTGTCAAAGTAAAATTTTCACCTACAGCAGAAGCAGTTAGACTCAACAAAGGTTTAGCTTTCAAGTAATACAAACCATGTCTCTTAGGGGTTGAAACAATCAAGTCATTCCCCATAAGAATTTTAATATGTCCTTTCCCTCCATATTAATATTAAACTCCTTATCATCTAACATGCCTAGGGACACTAAGTTCCTTTTCAAATCAGGGACAAATCTGGTTTCTTTCAGAAATAGAAGTTTAATAGTTCATATTCCACTTATTTTGCAGGCAAAGTTATTTCCCATTATAACCTGCCCTCCTTTGGTTTTTTTAAAATCAGTGAAACAGTTTTTGTTTGGACACATGTGAAAGGAATAGCTAGAGTCAAGTATTCATTCATCACTAAGTTTATTCCCAGCACTTACAAGAACTAAACCATTTTCAGTTTTGGTTTTATTATATACAAGAGCAGTGCTCCCTTCTTCAAAACCATTTTCCTTTGCTTCATTTTTGAAAAAAACAATCTTTAGCAAACTGGCCAATTTTACGACAATAATAACATTTCTTGCCTTTAGCATCATTCTTGATCTTATTCCTATTAGTCGACCTATTATTTTCTTTTGAAAATTTTGGATGATATTCAGATTTACCAAAAGTTTTTCCTTTGGAGAGCATGTTGACCCTAGTGTGACCAACACTTGAGTCAGCCTTAATTTCTAATGCCTTATTTTTCAAAGCATTGATTATTATGTCAGAAGTGAGTTCATCTCTACCACATTAAAGGGAAACTTTAATGTCCTTATACTTGTCATTGATGGAGTTTAACAAAACTACAGCTAATTGGTATTTTGAAAGTTTTTCATAATAGTTGGCCAAGTTTTGGGTAAGTTTTGTAAATCTATTTAAGTTTTCATCCAAATCAACTAAATGATCCATTTTATAAAAAAAGAATTGTTTCAAAAGAAAACACTTGTTTGGAGTAGTTTTTGTCACATATTTGCCATGAAGTTTGGTCCACAATTCAGAAACAGTTTTAGTTTCACCAATACTTCTAATCATATTTTCAGACAAGTATAAGAAAATAGTACTCCATGCAACTTCTTCAAGTTCAGCTCTCTTTGCTGTAATTACTTCAGCAGGCCAACTATCATCCAAAGCTTTAACACATCTTATTTACATTAAAATAACTTTCATTTTCTGACTCCACAAGTTGAAATCAATTTTCCATCAAACTGACTAACTTTAAATTTAGCAGAGGCTATGTTAAAAGTCAAATCAGGCACACAGACTGAAGACAATTAATACAATATGCAAAGAACAACAAGAGTACAGATTGGTGACAAATAGAAAATCACAGTAATACACTCAGTAGCCTCACAGGAGCCATTGGACAAAGATTAGTCTTAAGAGGATTTCAACGGTGTACAAAAAATCAAGGGAATGATCAAAAAACCCTAACTTCGGAAATAATTTTACAGAAGTTAAAAGATCTCACCAAGCGAGTTTATATAAACTCGTTTCCTTTTGATTTTCTTAAGAGTAAATCTAGAAACTTCAGGATTTGAAGCAGATCTCTGCCTCTTTATTCAAATATCCATGTACCTTGCTCCTCAGTTTGAGGCTCTGATACCACTGTAAAGCCAATACCACACACTATAAGAATTGAAAATCAAGAATAATCGAATCAACTGAAAGTAAACTGCAGAAAATTAAAATGAACACCAAAGAATTATTTCGGCATTAGCCCCGAAGGTTCGGTGACACTTCTAACACCTACATCCCTCGTTGAGCATCCAAGAAAAGGATTATACTCAGTTGCACTAAAAAAACCTAAAATGGCAATGAAAGTTACAAATGTTTAGAGAAATGAAGTAAGAGACTTATCTATCAAAATACAGCAATAGATCTACAAAGATTCATCAAGAATCTCCAAATAACCCTTCGAACAACACCAAAAAACCACAATAGAAAAATCACACAGATCCTCACAACATTACTCAGGATATTATACAACGAAGGTTACTCTATCACCCACAACACTTAAAATCAGAGATTTTAAGTGAATCTAAACAGAGGCAGAAAACCTTATCCTCTTTCCTCTCTTTTTCTCTCAAACACGCAGGAGCCCCAGAAGTCTCTAGAAGCCAAGTGAACCATCTGAAACCCAAGAGCCATCAAGCTCAAGTAAGTAGTTCAATTTCCATCCAGCGGCCAGAAACAAAACATGTGTCAAGCATCAATCTGTACATTTCAAATAATAGAAGAGTGTTTCACAAACACGACTTTCCCACAAAATGCTGGGAGCAACAAATACGAGAGAACCATGGTTTGATTCCAACAGTTATGATAAATGAACTGGTCAAGAATCATTAGGGAGTTTGTTAGGTGATTATACTTGAACTCATTAGTATTGACTGGCCATGAATTGTCTCTACCATAAAGAAACTGTTTGAGTACTGGCATGTTTGAATTCAAAGGGATTGGGATGATATTGGTCTAGGTCAGTCCAAAGTAGTCATCTATCACCTCCGGAGAGAACATAATCCATTTATTTCTGACTCATGTCTAATGTATATGATCTGATCTTGAAGTGTCTTAAGTCAAATTTGAAATTTGCACAGAACACCCAATACCAAGATGGGATAAACTTTATATGGCTGGCATACTGCTTTCTTCTGACCTTCTATGTGAATCAAATTCGTTAGCTTAGACCCTTCGAAATCTTCCATTACTATTACTGTCTTTCTTGCTGAACTTCTCATTTTGAAATCATGTTATCGATTTTTTCCTTGTGCTGTGGTGAGCTAAACCGCCTCACATCTTCCTCATTAACATGGGTATGTATCGTGGGTAAATGCCTAGTGGCTTTTTCTTTGCCTTCGACGTTGAAGGAGCTTCATTTTGTTTTGGAATCATTCCTATTAGAAATATATTAAAGAAGAACATTAATCGCATATATATAATATATCAATTATAATTAAGTATATGAAGCTCAATTAAAATGAAAAGTGGGGGCCGTAAGTAATAGACACAAATAGGGACTCGGGCATGGACACGGGGGATATGGGGGCCGAAGGCTGAAAATTGCATTTACCCTAATATTCTTGCAATTCATGCTAAAATGACAATGTAATTATATGGGAGTGTTTATGTATGTTCTAGGTTTTGTGCGGAATTCATGTGGAAATTTGACCAAATATTAAAACAGAATATTTTATCGAACACTTTGTATGCACAAGTTTGGAATAGAATTCAAAATTTTATCATAAAGGTATTTAGTTCACAAAATTCTCAACAAACACATTGAACCAATCATTTACCTAAGCTCATCCTCCAACAAAAATAAAAAAAAATTGAATTTTTCAAACTTTAGCCTATGTACCTTGGATTTCTTGAAGATTTTTGGATTGAAGTGGGAAATAATTAATGCATGAAGTTGATTGCACTTATAATTGAAAACCCTCTTGAATTTTGGAAAAACAAAATGGCTTGATTTGGTGAAAATTGTCAAAATTTTGAGATAGATTTGGATGATGGCTGAAATCTATTCCAAACTGGTTTTATGCTTGTCTATGGTGTGGGTTTTAAAAACCCACCCCATGACATAGCCATTCGTGCACATGGCATGGGTGTTTTGGCCACTATTTTGGTTAAACATAGGCTCGCGTGTGGGACTAATAAGTCGATGCACATACGTCGCTACTAGTAGTGGGGTTTTTTCGTTGATGCAAAACTTAACTCCTCGGACCCCTTAAAAGACCTCAAACCTCAACTTTCGTGCCAAAAGTGCCCAAAAGGTTAAAAAGTGACGGAAAACGTAAAATTCATTTGAAACCCAACAATTATCTTGAAAAGCAACCTTTTGGTCTAGTTCTGCTCCAAACTCTCGTTTTTTACTTCAAAATCACAATTCCCACACAAAATCATGTATTCATGCTTTTGACGCTCCCATCTTTATGAAAATCATGAATGAAACTTATATGAATACACATATGATCCTAATAACCTCATTATAGGACTTTAGCTTTTGGTTGATGTAAAGTGACCTCCATATGGAGAAGAATGGCCAAACTCCAATAAATTTTCTTGTTCTTCATTCAACACACAAAGATGGATAATTTGATTTGAACCCCGTCCATAGAAATAATGTAGTGCTTAAGATCACTGAATTTTTTTTTTCTTTTGTTAACTTAAAAACTCTGAAGAAATAACTTAATTAGCCAAGTAATTTGCAAAATATGCATACCACAATGCTATCTTGATCTGTAAAAGTGTATAATCTGGAAATAATTTATTTATTTCATTTGTAAGATCTTCTTCCTGTTATTCTAATAGAGATAAATGGTTTGCTATCAAATTTTTACAACCATTTTTATCCTTTATCTCCATATCAAATTTCTGTAGTTGAAGTACTCATCCAATAAGTCTCGACTTTTCATCCTTTTTATTGAACAAATATTTCAACGGTGAATGATCCGTGGATACAATTACTTTCGATCCAATCAAGTAAGGCCTAAATTTATCAAAAGCAAACACCATTGCCAAAAGCTCATTTTCTAAAATAGAGAAGTTCAACTAAGCCTCAACGAGAGTCTTGTTGGCACATGTAAAACTTTATTCTTGTGCCGACCCAAAATTGCTCCAACCACATAGTCACTTACATTACACACTAACTCAAATGGTGAATCCCAGTCAGGTACAACTAATATCAAAGTTGTGGTCAACATTTCTTTCATCGTGTTGAAATAAACCAAAAAATCTTCATAAAAGTTGAAAAGGCTGTCTTTTTCCGACAAAGTGCAACGAGGTTTGGTTAACTTTGAAGTCTTTGATGAAACGTCAATAGAAATTTGTATGTTCCATAAAGCTTCTAATCCTTTTTACTATGTAGTATCTTAGCCATGTCGGTCTTAATACCTCTAACTGAAATAAAATGCCTCCAAACAATCACTTCTTGAACAATGAAGTGACATTTCTCTTAATTAAGTACAATGTTGGTTTTTTTGCATCACTACAACACCAACCTTAAGTGTCCCAAGCATTCATTGAATGATGACCTAAATACTAAGAAATCATCCATGAACAACATATACCTTCGAGATGTGGTGGAGCATTACAAAACCTAAAAGGCATGCTTCTTTATGCAAAGGTGCCATAAGGACAAGTGAAGTGGTCTCCTCTTGATATTTTGTTGCTATAGGAATCTGATTATATCCTAAATACCTGTTCAAAAAAGAGTAGTACAAATGCCTAGCAGGTCTTTCCAACATTTGATCATAAAAGGAACAAAAAGTGATCATTCTTTTGGTGTTGTTGGGCTTGTGATAGTCATTGTAAACTCTCCAACCCATGACTGTGTATAAGGAATAAACTCATTGTTTTCATTTGACACCACTATAATTTCACCTTTTCTTGGCACTACTTGCACTAGACTTATCAATGATCGTTTGATATTGGATATATAAGCCTTTTGAATAGAAGGTAAAGGCTTTGTGGGCCCTTATTTAGCTCCAATTGTCTACCTTAAGAATGGAGGATTGCCTTCCAAATGTCAAACACATTCTTTTATCTCTTCTAATTCGGAAGACAAAACTTCAGAATGTATAATACAAGCTTCAAGCGAATCCTGATGGTGATTAAATTTGAATCTCTATCACTACTCTATCTAAAATGTCAATTTGACAACAAGAATCTGGTTCATCATCAAATTTGAGTGCATTCAAGATGTTGATGGTCAATTCTTCTTCACTTAGCAAAAAATGGATGCCCTAAAATGAGAGGAACGTCATTCTCTTCTTCTATGTTCGGGATGATAAAATCTACTGGGAATATAAATTTATCGATCTTCACCGAGATGTCTACAATAATTCCCCTCGAGTGTTTAATTGACATGTCAGCTAGCTGAAGTGTAATTGTAGTAGCTTTTGCTTTTCCCAAACCTAGTCTCTTGAAAAGAGACAAAGGTATTAAAGTGACACTTGCTCCTAAATCACACAATTCATTGTTACCAATATTACAAAAGATAATAAAACTTCTTGGATCTTTTAATTTTGGTAGTAACTTATGTTGAAGTATTGATGTGTAATTTTTTGAACATATCCAAAAACTTCGTGAGCTGTTTATCAAACTTGTGTTTTTGCAATCTTTGCAGAAATGAGACATGAGGCACATATACGTTGACATGAATGATTGCCTTAACCAGTGGATTGTCTACAATATCTGATTGATTTTTCTCTACTATTTTATTAGATCCTAACTAACCTTAATAGGTACCTTATTTTGTAGTCGTAGCTAGTATTTTCACTGTTATTTATAGTAATTGAATTCTACTTCAAGTATTGATAGCATGTACCTGTTCTTTAGGATTTGTTTCTAGGTAAGGTCCTTCGAATTCTACCTGCTAATGCAGATCCCACCAAAGTCTTCAAATTTTCAATTGAAGCATTTTGGATTTGAAAAAAAGTCTCAGCCTTGGTAATATACTGTGTCAATAATTATTCCAACAATGACTTTCTAGGTTGTTGTTGTTGCTTGAATTTAGTGGTCTTGCTTGAGAATTGCCTCGTTGTCCTTTCCTTGATTATCATCTATGAAAAATTTTGGTGATTCGTTCAACTCGAATTATGTGTTGGAATAGGGATTGTTCTGTTGCCTCTGAAAGTTCTGTGCATAACTGACCTACTCAAGCTGAATTACATGTGTAGAGGCTAAATGTCAACTTTCTATAGTATGATCTATCCCACAGTCTGTGCAAATCGATGTTAGCTGGTATACCATGTTAAAATTATGAGTTAGATTGTCTACCTTCTTTGTTAATGTTTCCATTTGGGCTGCTAATAATATAGCCATGTCAACGTTGTGAATACTTATTGTTTTCCTTGGTATTTCCCTTATCTATTGGGCATGTAGATCGATTTCTACAATTTTCTCATAAAGATCATAGGCGTTATCTATGGGTATATTCATCACTGATCCTAATGCAGAACATCGACCATGTTACGGTATTAAGGTCACAAGCCTGAATAGAAGATGTAAACTGTGGGTATTTTTAGAATTGTCCAGATTGATATACTTTCTAAAGTAATCTTTGAATCTTTCCCACACTTCTAAATAATTTTCGAGATCTTTCTATTTGAAAGTGTAAATCTCATATCCGATCTGATGAACTCGAGATGGTCAAAAGAATTTCAGGGTAAATTTTTGTAACACGTTGTTCCGTAAAACGATGCTCTCAGGAAGTAATGAGCGTAGCCATTCCGTTTTCCATCATTTACAGTATAAGGGAATATGTACATTCTAAAAGCATCTACTGACATACCCTCATGACTTATTACTTCGCAAAGCATAAAAAAGGCTTGTATGTGTTCATTCGAATTTTCAGTTGGTTTTCCAAAGAACTTGATTTACTGATTATTTTGAAATAAGTTGATGATGTCGATTTGACATGGAAGTTGGCCTGCCCAAAAGTGGATATGTGATGGATGGTTGTATAGTAGCAATTACAAGATTTACATAATCCCCAACTAAAACTTCTCTACATTGTCAATTGCCCTTAGCTAAGTTGGTCGAGGTAATGGTAATAGATTCTGAGTCTGAATTTGAACCTAATTCTGATTTTAATTTTTTTTCCATTCCTCTTGCTTCTCTTTGTATGATCTCTCGGGCTTTATCGAAAGAAGTTCAATATTGTCAGAATCTTGCAAAAACTAATATTACTTGAAAGAGCAAAACAAGAGAATTATTTCCTTTAATAAGTGTCCTAAAACAAATAAAAACTTCAAATCTAAAAAAAATAATAAATGTTGTAAATAATATGATAATTAGTGAATGACAATTATATTCCCACAACCCTAGTTATTATTACTATTGTATTTCTAATTCTTCCCCATAAATATGTGGCTTTGGTTCTCAATATAATATATACAATTCTATGGACTTCTCTATTTTTCTCTTTAGTTTATATAACATTATCAGCAAGATTCTCATAGAAGGTAATAACTTTTATATGCATAATCATACGTCACATGTACCGAATTAATTTTGTGACATGTGATTTTCTTTATATACATATGAATGAATTATTGCAATTCACGCCATACATTTTTTTTTCATTTGCGGCACTAATTGCATTAATTGTGTAATCCATTCGTTTGAAGCCAAATCTTCAACTGAATATAAACTATTCGTTTGAAGAAAACAAATTGTACAAATCGATTTTTTACATCGGCATATGATTGTATATGCATAATGATTGTGTTTGTATATGTGACTGCGAAATTTATCTTTTACATCTGCATAATGATTTTTTTGTATATAAATTCATAAAATATCATATGTTTGGTAATTGATTTACACCCAAAACAAACTTTTTTATATCCAAAGCTTTAATGTACTTCATGATGTAATTTCACAGTAATCATGTTAAGAATAATAATCACATAAATTAATTGATAGTTTAAAATTCATACCTGAGGAATATTTTTGTTTATGAATATTATCAGATAGATCTTCATCTCCTTGCTCCTAAAAAATAATCAGCCATCAATGGGGTAAGCCAATAAACGATATGGAGATGAGAGGGGACCTAGCCTTTATATAGGACATTATTAAGCCGTCTCATTACCGACTCTATTCCTAATTAGGGTTCACATACCACATATTAAAAATTATCACATTATAAGAATAAAGCCCGTAAGGTGAACAACAGCCCAAGTGATCACTTAACATATTAGGCCTAATTACAGTATCATTGCAAAACATATATCTAACCCGTATAATTCGTAATCAAATGGAAGCCCCCATAATAGAATTATTCTAACATTCTCCCATTTGGGCAAACATTTGATTGCTATAGAACAAAATTTTTACCTCTGGATTAGACTACATAGGTGGCCACACAA
>CAIGRP010020720.1:5865-43315 GCA_903798385.1 Fraxinus cuspidata | reverse complement strand
TGTATTATATATAGATAATAAAATTTTACAAAATAAAATAAAATAAAAATTTATATATAAAAAAAACTTAAAACATTTATTTTACAATAATTTTTTATTTTTTTTAAAGAACATTTTTTTAAAATAACTTTTTATTTTATTTTATTTTTCTAAGTAACTTTTTTTAAAATAAGTTTTTATTTTACTATTAAAATGTTTGTTTAATAAGTTTTAATTTAATTTTATTGTTTTAATTAAATTTTTTTAAATAAGCTTTATTTTTATTTTTTTTAATTTATTTTATATATATAATGCAATATTACCATTTTACACCCTTTAAAATTAATGAAAATAGTAAAAAGAAGTCGAATGGCCATTGTGAAATATTATTTAAAATTGTGGTCATAGTAAAACGTTATATGCAAATGAATGGCCTTAGTGAAATAAAATTAAATTGAATGGCTATGGTGACACTAAGTATAAAGTACAGTGGCTATGGTGACACTAACTATAAAGTTGGGTGACCACCAGTGAAATTAACCCAGTTTTAAAAATATAAATCCTAAGAAACAATCATATGAAGTAAATACAATCAACTCTAAATTTTTAAAAATATTAGCAAGCACTTCCATAGTAGATACATATCACATATTTACAAATTCATAAATACTCCAATTTTCATAAATTATAAACCTTGGTAGTGGCTCACAGTCATAAAACATAAATCATAAATCATTCCCCGAAGAAAATAGCATAAAAATGAATTAAAAAAACAAAAAATAAGAAGAGAGGCTCACACGGCAACGACATGCAGTGGCGAAGGGCGACATCGACTACTCGATGGCAATCGACAGCAGGTCACAACTCACTCGGCATTGCGCAATGTTGCGCAGCGAGAGGGGCTAGAGAGATAGGGTTTGGTTTTATCTCATACATGTGTATGCTTAATTAGTTAATCGTTTAGGAGGCCAATGTGCTATGGTTAATCAAAATACAAAGCAGCCTATGGACAATGAGCCTAATTAGAAAAAAAGCCCAAAACAAAATGCCCCCAATTTTATATTTTAAAAAAAAATTGGCCCAAGTCCAATACTCATCTTCCTGCCTCTTTTCAAGGTTCGTGTATTCTACAACAATGGTGACTACAACAAAGCCTCCCTCAAATCTAACATGTAAATTAGGGTGGAGTTAGTACTAAAGGTCGCGTCACCTCATCGAGTGCTGACTCCGCCACTGATAAGACTATCACTTGGTTTTATAGTTGACTTTTTAATTAAAAGATAAAGGTAGGAAAAGTCGTTTAATGGGTAGAAATAATAAAAAAAATTCGCCCTGCCCCATCCTGTTGGGATTAAGTATGAAATCACTTCACAATTTAACTATAACGCATAAGTGACAAGAGCAGAAAAAATAACAACAAAAACACAAGAAATTGGCGATCCAGTTAAGCCAAACATTCTAATCTGTGGGGACTCGGGAACAGCCAGTTCCACTAGTGCAAAATAACCTTCCAAGAGAGAAAGATTACATCAAAGCACTCAGTACCCGTTTTGTTCATCGATCAAATGATGTCATAAAACAGAGAGTTCAAAACTCACAAATTCAACCCAATTAGAGATAACCTATACAAAATCAGCCTCTATTTCAGGCCTGGTTATCACATAAGATTCACCTCTAAAGCCGGCTAGATCTATTATAGAGAACACTACAAGAAGAAGAAATTACATACTCAAACACGAAGGAGTCAAAGAGAGAGAGAGAGAGAGAGAGCGCTAAGAGTCCAGAAGAATGAAAAGTGAATAGCTCAACAGTAACCCAAGGGACGATACTATCTCAAGAATAGATCTCAGGCAATGATTGCATCCAACGCTCATCATCAGTTCAAACTAGCACAATCCGTGTGAAAGACTCAGCTACCCGTAAATGATAACCACTTAAGCAGCTCAAGCCAAATAAGCAACTTAAGGCAATTGATACAAATAGCACCAATTTAAAAGTGTTTTGAGAAACAGAACTCTCCCATTCTTCACCTTGGTTCTCAATAACACACATACACTCTCTTTCTCTGTTACAAAATTTGCACATGCAAAAAAAAAAAAAAAAGTTACACTGTGTCAAGGTGTAGTAAAGATAAACACAATTTAAACTTACTTACAGTCAGAATTTTAGTCTTCATATCTGTGAGATTTTTATCAGTACATATTTTAACAAGATTAGCTTCACCTTGAGATAAATTTTCTCTAATAAAATGATACTTCACCTCAATATATTTTGATATTTCATGATAGACATGATTTTTGCTAAGTAATAAAGCACTTTAACTATCAGTAAACATTATTAGAGTATCGTGCATTCCTTTAAATTCATTTTAACCAAATACATTCCTTAACAGTTTCAGTTATGGCTACATATTTAGCCTCAGTGCTGGACGAAGTAACTAAAGGCTGCAGTTGAGGTTTCCAAGTTATGCAATTATCACCAAGAGTAAAGAAATATGCTGTAGTTGATTTTCTACTATCCTTTTTACTAGCGAAATCAGCATCTACATAACCTTTAAGGGTTAAATTTTGATCTTTTCTTATACACTAAGCCTAGATTTAAGGTTCGAACAATGTACCTTAACAACCATTTCATTCCAGCCTAATGAGGCTTTCTCGGATTGGACATAAATCTACTTAGGAAACTAATAGCATAAGCAAGGTCAGGTCTGGTAGTAATTATAGAAAACACAACTGAACCTATAGCATTGGCATAAGGTACGTTTTCCATCTCTTTCAATTCTTCTTCAAATTTAGAAGAGTGAGAATGAGAAAGGTTCATGTGACCAGCAAGATGAACATTAATAGATTTGCTCTCTTTCATTCCAAATTTGGTTACAACTTTAATTAAGTATGCTTCTTGTGTAATAGTTAACCTGTTTTCAACCACATTTCTAATTATAACCATCTCAAGAATCTTTCTAGCATTTCCTAAATCTTTCATATCAAACTCAGATTTTAAAAGATCCTTTAATTTCTTGATTTGAGACTTGCTAGGACTTACCAAAAGCATATCATCAACATAAAGCAGCCACTCTTAATGTTATTATAGTATAAGCAACCATCAAATTCACTTCTTTTAAAATCAATCTTTAATACATATGCATCAAACATTTTGTACCATTGTCTTGGGCTTTGTTTCAGCCATACAAAGATTTCTCCAATTTCCATACATAATCAGCTTTATTTTTAACCTCAAAATCTTGAGGTTGTCTCATGAAGATCTCTTCTTCCAATTCCCCCATGCAAGAAGGCATTTTTGACATCAAGCTGTTCAAGTTCCCAATTAAACTGAACAACAAGTGTCAAAATCAACCTGATTATCTTATATTTGATTACAGGTAAAAATATTTCATTGTAATCAACCCTTTCTCTTTGAGTATACCCCTTAGCTGCTAATCTTGCCTTAAATCTCACTGGATTACTAAGGTTGATTCCCTCTTTAAGTTTGTAGATCCATTTACATTGAACAATCTTGTGATCTTTAGGTTTTTTTAACAAGTTTTCATGTTTTGTTCTTACTTAAAGTTGCATTTCTTCATGCATAGCCCTTATCCAGTTTTCAGAATTTTTTCCATGAACTGCTTCTTCATAAGATGCAAGTTCAGCTTGTTCAAAAGCTTCACCTGAGACTAAGGCCAAGGTCAGCCAAGTTTAGCAACTCATACCTAAGGTTAGGCTTGATTTGCCTTCTTTCTCTATCCCTAGTAAGTTGATAATCTTGATTGGATGTTTGTATAGTAGTATGATCAGTTTCTTCAGGTTCAATTCCAATTTTGGGTTAAGCCATTTCAATAGATTCAGGTTCAGCTTCAGATTCTTGATTTGCAGGGTTATTTTCATCATTTCCAGGTTTAGGTAAATCAAACTTAGCTAACTTCACCTCAGTTTGAACAAGTTTTTCAATTTCAGATTTGTTTGATTTATCAGTACCTTGTTTTAGGCATGGCATTTCAGATTCATTAAAGACTACATTTCTATTGTTAATTATTTTAATGCCTTGGACGCCTAACTCATAACCTGTATCCTTTCACACCTTCTGGGTAACCTAACATCACACATTTGATAGCCCCAGGCTCAAGTTTTCCTTTTGACTGATGTGCATACTGATGTGCATATGCAACACATCCAAAAACTCTTATGTGATTTAAATTTGGGGGGCTCCTCTGTCCACGGTTCCTGTGGAGTTTTGAAACCCATGCTTCTAGAAGGAGATCTATTAATTAAGTATGCTGTAGTACATGCAGCTTCAGTCCAAAAACCTTTGACAAGGCCAGAACTGATTAACATGCACCTAAACTTATTCATAATGGTCATGTTCATTTTCTCAACAACCTCATTCTATTCAAGTATGTATTTAACAATTCTATGTCTCATTATCCCCTTTTGCTTACAAAAGTTATCAAATTCAAAATTACAAAACTCAAGCCCATGTCAATTCTTAAAGTTTTAATTTCTTATCTTAATGGCTCTCTACAGATTTAAGCCAAGTCCTGAACTTTTGAAAAGTTTCAGATTTAGTCTTCAAAGGATAAATCCAAACTTTCTTACAGTAATCATCCACAAGGGATAAGAAGTACTTACTTCCACCAAATGTGAAATGCTTCTCAGGGCCCCATAGATCAGCATGTACATAGTCCAATGGTCTATTGGTTCTATGTGAGCTAGTTTCAAAACTCACCTTGTGGGACTTACCTAACACACAAGTCTCACAAAAGTCCATTGTTTCAATATCATCATTTCCAAGTAATTTTAGGCCCTTTTATTACAATTAGAGATCCCTTCATAATTTTCAGAACTTTATTACCAGATTTGAACATCTTCAAGAGTCCCAAAAGAAATAAGGTTTTTTTTTTTTTCAGATTTGGGACATATCTAACATTTTTGACAGGCCTGATAGTGCCATCATACATTCTGATGGCAATATCACAAAATCCAATCACAGTCTGAGAATTATTGTCTCTCATATAAACTTTTCTAGGTTTGGTTTCTTTGTAATTGTAAAACCAAGATTTTTCAGGGCACATATACAAAGTACATCCAGTGTCCAGTGGTACGTCGAAAATGTATTCGATTTTTATTACCGCCAGTGTACGGATCGTTCAAGTAATAAAATGGATTTTTAAGTTTGAATGTCGTTCCCACAGAGATTAGGTTAGCTTAAGTTTTACTTATCTCGATCTTAACCGAAACTAAGTGTTTCAAAGATGGGATTGAAGTGTGAAATTATCGAAGTTATACTACGGATGTAAGTTGATATGAATGTAAATGAACTAAAATGTAATTTAAAGTTTAAATGCAAAGACTTGAGGAAATTAATATATGAAAAATGCACTAGGATCCCGAATCACCAAGCAATTCACTTTTAACATTTATTCCACAATTAGAGAACACGACTAATTAGTTGAAGAATCAATGTTCCTTACCTGTTTAATAATCTCTCTCGAGTAGAAATGAACTTACCATTTGACTATATTTCTATGACAAATTCAAATATCTGAGAATGCATGAAGCTTTGTAAACATTTAAAGTTTCACGTAGGGTATAGTGGTATATTTCTATCTCCTATTGGACCCTACGATAATTTATACATTGTCGAATCTATTCCCCTTCTTTCGAATGCATGAAATAGATCACCCAAACTCACATAATCACATCCATTAAATTATGGAGAAACTAAATTGTGTATAAGCCATTCAACGTCCAATACTCGTGTTTTAGAGCCAAAATTGCGAAATACAGAAATTAAAAGTTCATATTGCAAGGGTCATTGTTTTCCTAGTACAATGAAGATCTAGCCTAGCATGGATAAAATAAAATAACAAGAGAAGTATTTAGGAAAAGACATCACCCAATTCTTGAATTTCCAAGTTATTGTAATTTGGTCCTTGAGCTCCATTCTTGCACTTCTCGACCTCTTTTCCCATTTTTCTCCGTCCAATGCCTCTCACCTTCTTTACCTCTTCGATTTCTCCTCCGTATCATCTTCTGGCTCTTTGCATCTCCGTCCCTGAACTTTAGTTTTCCTTCATTTTAGTCTTTTTTTCTCCATTTTTCTTCCAATTCCCACCGCAAGCATCATTATTGACCGCAAACACAAATTACCTAGAATTAAGCTATATCCCAATTTATTTCCAACAATAATTCATGTTTTGTGGGTGTGTAAAATGCACTTATCATCCAGGATCCAGTTTTCATTAGACACATTCAGGACATGTAAACTATCCAGTTCTGGCTCTTTGCATCTCCGTCCCTGAACTTTAGTTTTCCTTCATTTTAGTCTTTTTTCTCCATTTTTCTTCCAATTCCCACCGCAAGCATCATTATTGACCGCAAACACAAATTACCTAGAATTAAGCTATATCCCAATTTATTTCCAACAATAATTCATGTTTTGTGGGTGTGTAAAATGCACTTATCATCCAGGATCCAGTTTTCATTAGACACATTCAGGACATGTAAACTATCCAGTTCAGATACTATGACAACATTATTTAGACCATTATTATTCATGTCCTTTTGTTTCTTTTTCCAATCAAAGTAGTCCCTTTTGAAATGTCCAAACTTCTCACAGTTGTAACATTTCTTATTACTTCTGTCTTTATACTTAGATCTCATTTTAGATCCCTCTACCCTTTTTATTACGAAAATTAAACTCCTTCTCTTTAGCTCTCCCTCTCACAAACAAACTTCATTATCTTGAGTTGGTTCTATTATAACTCTTAAGCTCTAAATTTCTAGAATTCAATGCATCTATCACAATTGCTTGTGTAAGTGTACCCCTACCATATTTTATGGCATTCATAATCTCTTTATAAGATTCAGGCAAAGAATTAAGAAATATAACAGCTAAGTCTTCATCATCAGACTTTTTATTATTGTGTGCTAGACTCTTAACAATTATGTTATAGTCACTCAAGTTTCCTTCCAAATCTTTTCCAGGGTCCATCTTACAACTAAAGAACTTCTCTAACATATATATCTCGTTAGCTAGAGTCTTAGTCAAGAACAGGACGTCTAATGCAGTCCATAAAACCTAGCAGTTTCAGCACAATCAAATTGTCCAACAATATTATCAGACATATGCAAAATTATAGAACTATATGCAATTTGATTCATTTCTTTAATTTCAGCAGGTTTAGCTTTTAACTCATCATGGAATTTTTCAAGATTATCAAGGGCCTTTGCAAACCTTTGTTGGACTAGAATGACCCTCATTTTCTGCTTCCATATCAAGTAATCCTCATTTCCATTGAATTGTAATAATTCTACCTTCGAACCCATTACAGATTCTATAAAAGGGTGCTTGTACTCTTGGACATAACAGAAAAGGTTTTGAAAAAAAAATAATTTTTCAGATAATCAATGTAATGAAAGACACAAAGTCAAAATTGTTCAGAAATTGAAGAACAGTAGGCAAATATTTGACAGTATATTGAATCAATTCAATCAAGAATCCACAGTCAAATGTATATGTAGGTACGAAAGAAGCTCAGACAATTTACAGATATATGATGCATATTTATGTATTTTAGAATTTCAAATTAATCACACAAGAATTCAAAAAACATATAGCCTATGATTCATATATCATTTAAAGAAAAAACACCAAATCAGAATTTAAAGAAGGTTTGGAAAGATCTTACCAATACTATTGAAAAACAGTATTATTAACCCAAAGCTCTCAATTGAGCCCATCAATAAGAGCAAACGATCAACCAACAGTCTGCAGCGAACAAAATAAAACAATCAGTATCGATCAGATTCAAGATGTAAAAAAGTAATATTATTTGTTTAGACTTTCGAAAGTCTATATAGATGTACAAACGAAATACCCAAGAAAAGATTATTTTGTAAAAAAAAAATACAATTGGAACCCTAGACAAGCTCTGATACCATTTTTGTTGGGATTTTAAGTATGAAATCACCTCACAGTTTAACTATAACACATAAGTGAACAAGAGCAGAAAAAAATAACAATAAGAACCTAAGAAATTGGTGAACCAGTTCAGCCAAACGACCTAATTTGGTGGGCTCAAGAACAGCCCGTTCCAATAGTGCAAAATAACCTTCCAAGAGAGAAAGATTACATCAAACCACTCAGTACCCGTTTTGTTCATCGATCGAAGGATCTCACAAAACAAAGAGTTCAAAAACTCACAAATCCAACTTAAACACTTAGAGATAACCTATACAAAATCAGCCTCTATTTCAGGCCTGATTATCACACAAGATTCACCTCTAAAACCGGCTATATCTATTACAGAGAATACCACAAGAAGAAGAAATTAAAGACTCGAACAGGAAGGAGTCAAAGAGAGAGAGAAAACGAAGAGTCCAGAAGAATGAAAAGTAAATAGCTCAACAGTAACCTAAGTGACTATATTATTTCAAGAATAGATCTCTGTCATTGATTGCGTCCAACGCTCATCATCAGTTCAAACTAGCACAAGCAGCTCAAGGCACTTGACACAAATAGCACCAATTTAAAAGTATTTTGAAAAACACAACTCTCACACATCCCATAAAGGGGAAGGGATTCACTGGTTAGTCAAAGAATCTCGAATCCATCCTGACTCTAGCTTTCTATTCGATTTTTATATTTTTAAATTTAAATTATATCTAAAAATAAATAGTGATATGAAATAATTAGTGTTACAAAAAGCGTAATACGTGGCGATACATGAATGCCAAGATATGGGCTATGTGAGTTTTGGCAAGGTCGTAAAAAAGCTTAAAAATGCTTTTTCTTTTTTTTAATATTGTTTAAAAAATTTAATCAATCAAAAAATCATTAATAATAAAAAATAATACCTATTAAATGTCTAAAACAAAATTATAGAACCCTTGTATATATATTTTTCCAAGTTTTCCTTATGTATTTTTTTTTCATAGTTTTCCAACAAATAAATAAGTTTCAAATGCAATTCAACCTATAAGTTTTAACTTAAAAATATTGTAAAAATTTTAAAAATAATAATAATAAAAAAAGATAATAATGTGTGCCTAGGAACGCAATACGGTCAATGATTGTCGTTGACAGTTAAATAAGGCGCTAAGCCAAGTAGCTTGGCTTGGCTTTTTCACCGTGTATCGCACGCTTTTTAAAACACTGAAAAATAAGTAAACGAAAAACATGTAGAAAATCGAGATATTTGAATTCTCTTTCGTCTTGTCTCTTGAAAATGTTTGATAGGAGAGGGGACGGCGAGAGCTTGCCCGCGTCTCATTGACATCTTACTATTAAGATCGCTATGACAAATAGAAGTTGAGGATTGCGCCTAAGGATGGAAAAAGAGCTCGTCGGCTCGGGGTCAGTTGCACCGAGCCGAGGCTCTGGCCAAGCCCCATTTGGGGGCGTAGGTTCGAGTCTGGGCCAGACCGTGGTTCGTCACTAACCCGTGACTAAGTAATATAAAAAAAATTAAAAAATACAGTTGTTAGCTTTACAGGCATCTTTTTACTTTATTTATTTATTTTAAATGTATTTTTTATATATTAATATTTAGTTATTATTTATAACACCTATAAATTGCACAAATTTTAAATAAATTCATTTTTTTGGCCGAACTTTTGCTCTGCTCTGCTCGACTCGGCTCGGGCCCAATAAAGTTCGGACCTATTTTGCTCGAGCTGAGCCTGAGCTTTGAGTTTCAGCTTGTAGCTCGGCTCAGCTCGTTGAGATGGCTAATTGTGCCTGTCAACACAATAGGTTGGGAATCTACTTCATACATTTCCATTAGATTGGGGATCACAGTTGTAAATTTCCAAAATAAAAACAAGTGAGAGAATAAAGACTGAACCCCCATGACCCCCCACCTTCCACAGTTGCCGGCGTACCCTTCCTTCGTTTACTATTATTTTCGTTGACGAACACAAACAAGAATGAATAAAAATCCCATTTCTTGTACACTTCCGAGTTTCATTTTTTTTTTCTCTCTATTGAAAATTGTAATACGAGCACAGATAAGATTACATGTATAGGCCCTTTACATAACAAAAAATGAGTCAATTTGTTGAAAGAAGAAAAACAAATAAAACTTTTATCTCCCGTCTTTTGGGTCATTTCTTGGCTTCATCTAATTCTTGACTTACCGTTTTGTCATTTGTTCATCTTGTGATCACCAAGTAAGACAATGTGAATTGTTCATTTTTCCAGCATTTCAAACACAGCCCAGACACGGGTGTTTAAAGAGTTTGGATCTCTAAGTTTGTTTTACTTCCTGATTGGATTCCATTTGACTTTCACTTTATTTAGTGTGGAATTAAAGTGTATTCTTTTAGGAATTAAATTGTTTAGGAGTGACGAGATTGCTAATATGGCTCATTTGGCTTATTCTGAATCAAAGTCTGAAAGCTCACAGCATGGTCAAGGTGTGCAATTTGTGCCATTTAAGACCTCTACAGGTTCACTGAGGGTGTTGTTGTTGCATGGAAATTTGGATATATGGGTGAAAGAAGCCAAAAACCTGCCAAATATGGATTTATTCCACAAGAGTCTAGGTGACATATTTGGAGGATTTCCTGCAAGTTTTAGCAGTAAAACAGAAGGAAACCCATCTATGAATACAAGTGATCCTTATGTCACAATTTCAGTAGCTGGTGCTGTAATTGGTAGGACATTTGTGATTAGTAACACTGAAAATCCTGTTTGGATGCAGCATTTTTATGTTCCTGTTGCACATTATGCTGCAGAAGTGCACTTTGTGGTTAAAGACAGCGATGTTGTGGGCTCACAGATTATGGGGGCTGTTGGAATCCCTGTGGAGCAGATAATCTCAGGTGATAGAGTTGAGAGTACTTTTCCGGTACTTAATGGAAGTGGGAAGCCATGTAAAGCAGGGGCTGTTTTGAGCCTGTCCATTCAGTATACTCCAATGGAGGAAGTGCCCCTCTATCATGGTGGGGTAGGATCAGATCTTGGGTATCAGGGCGTGCCTGGTACATATTTTCCTCTTAGGAGAGGAGGAAAGGTAAAACTTTATCAAGATGAACATGTGCATGATGATTCCCTTCCAAAGTTGTTGCTGGCGAATGACACATTGTATCAGCATGGACATTGCTGGCGTGATATTTACGATGCAATTAGTCAGGCTCGTCGTTTGGTTTACATTACAGGTTGGTCTGTTTACCACCTAGTTCAACTAGTTAGGGATGATCCAAATGCAACTCATAGCACTTTGGGAGAGATCCTGAAAGTCAAGTCTCAAGAAGGTGTTAGGGTCTTGCTCCTTGTATGGGATGATCCTACTTCTAGGAGTATTTTAGGGTATAAATCGGTAAGAAGCAACTGTTATAGTTTTCTTTCTGTTAAATTTATTGAATATATGACATGTTATAGTTCTAGATTACTTCTCATAAATAGAGAAGTTCGTGTTTCCCTTTTCTGAATGATCTATGCATAAAAACTTTAGCCATAGAACTCAAGTGTAGTTATATAGTTTTAAATCCAACTTGGACTTAAAATGAGAGTTCAGGTTTGATCAAATAAGGAATTACTCAATTTTCATTTTGCATTTCTTGATAGACATGGTTATCTTTGAGCTTAATCCTATAAACATGCAGCATAATTAAGATTTGCTTTCCAGTAATCCTCTGCAGACTGTCTGTGTTGAAGGGTGTTTGTGATACATATATCTAAGAGAATGTTTGGGAAATGTTTATGAAACAGTTTAAATTATAAATAAATAGAAAAGAGTGGTGGATACGTGGGTAGTAATTGAGGGTCCCTCAAAATGTGTGGATAAAAAGTACTTTGAGTTTTTATAAACAATTTATAAAAATGAGCCAAACAGAGGCTATATTAATAGCAAAGTGGTTTTGCTATATTGATGCATATAAGACAACTTAAGAACTTAATGAAATTGAGTGTCATGCAAAAATAGGTTTTTTTGTTTTTTTTTTAATGTTGCTTATTCAATCTTTAGTGCAATCTGAAGGCAGACTGATTGGCACCTGGAGAGGGTGATAGATTTATAACATATTTGTTCAATTACTATGGCATTTTTGTTCAGCAGCTATATCATCTTAATTTATTCTTGTTCTGGCTTTATCATATTCTATGACATTCAGGATGGGGTAATGGGCACAGGCGATGAAGAAACTAGACGCTTTTTTAAGCATTCATCGGTGCAAGTGCTGCTATGTCCACGATCTGCTCAGAAAGGCAGCTGGGCAAAACAGCAGGTTTGCTGTTCTATTATATTCTCTTTGCAATTACAAGACATGATTCTAATAATTTATTTTCTGAAAGATGCCCTCTCAATTCGTTGACATTGCCTTAATGTTCAAATCCCAGTAAATAAAATGGCAGCTAGAAGAGTGTTTCTGAATATGTATATATGTGTGTGGGGGTGGGTGGGTGTGAGTGTGCATGTTTATTTGGGAATACAATTTACAATTTGTCAGTTGAGTGATTATTTGAGATTAGAAATCACTCTGAAAGGCAGCCTTTCCCTTGGACTAGGCTTGAGGTTGGGTCCTTAATCACATTACTGGGTTGTCAAAATACATGAATATTTCAATTATCTATTCTGTGTAATGGCGGAGCTGTAGCACATGTACTGTGACCTTATGCTGACTGTCAGCCTTCTCCTATGGAAGCGTGAGGTTAGATCTGCTCTCTTCTTGAGGTTGTATTTGCCGAATTCGAGGCAAATGCAATTATTCGCTTGAAAGTGCAAAGAATTCTTTGGATGATATTCTGTTTTCTTGAGTTCTGCATCCTATTGTTCTCTTTTTGGTGTTTTATGTTACTGAATATAATAAGCCCCTTAAGGAATTTTATTTATTTTTTCCTGTCAGGAAACTGGAACAATCTATACTCATCATCAGAAAAGTGTCATAGTAGATGCTGATGCAGGTAACTTCAGGAGAAAGATCATTGCATTTGTTGGAGGCCTTGACTTGTGCAAGGGGCGCTATGATACTCCCCAGCACCCAATTTTCTCTACGCTAGAAACCGTTCACAAAGAGGATTATCATAATCCCAATTTTACGGTATTTTTTCCTATTACATCTTTATAATTTTCTGCATTTCCCTTCTAGTTATAATTTTTCCAAATATGTACACCAGTTGTGGTTAATGGTTGGCTAATGAGTTAATACATAAAAGTAAGCTAATATTTTCATCATTTAACTTTTCACCGTCTTTCCTCTTATGCCTATCGTGTTTAAGTAAACAGGGTCCTGCAGTTGGTTGTCCAAGAGAGCCATGGCATGATTTACACTGTAATATCGATGGTCCAGCTGCATATGACGTCCTAAAAAATTTTGAGGAGCGTTGGTTAAAGGCCTCAAAACGCTACGGGATTCAGAAGATGAAAGCTTCCCATGATGATGCTTTGCTTAAGGTTGAAAGGATTCCCGACATATTAGGAATAGAGGAGACTGCCTGCCTACAAGAAGATGATCAAGAAGTCTGGCATGTCCAGGTATGATCGATTGTACGTCCATTTTCTTTTTAGTCCAATTTTTTGAACTAATTTTGTTAAATTTGATAGGTTTTTCGCTCAATAGACTCGAACTCTGTTAAAGGTTTCCCCAAAGATCCAAAAGAAGCTACAAACAGGGTGAAATAACGTTTGACCGTAACCTTTTATTATCTCTCAGAATAGAGCATGTTTGGTTGAGCTTAAAAAAAAACTCAAGTTACTTTTGTTTCTAGGCAAGTTTGGATAAGTTGCCTTTTCTTAATTTTAAGCGCAACAAGTTATTCTATCAGTAACTCACTTTCATACAAGTAATCTATTTCCAGTTTTGATAATTTATTTATTTTCTATTTTATTTTTATTGAACTTAGTTAAAATTTTAAGCTTAGCCAAACGTGCTATAGTCTCGATTATCTGAGCTAATATCTCGTCTACATTTCAATAGAACCTTGTATGTGGGAAGAATGTACTAATAGACATGAGCATACATTCAGCGTATGTAAAGGCAATTCGTGCAGCCCAGCATTTCATTTACATCGAAAACCAGTACTTCCTCAGGTCATCATACAATTGGAATAATTACAAAGACTTGGGTGAGGAACTCTAATCTTTTATAATAAATTGGAAAGGATTGAATATAATTATTTCCTTAGCAAAATATGTATATTTATCAACTTAGAACCAAAGAATCATTAAATAGCTGTTGCAAAGGTTGGGGTTCGTTTTCTCTTGTTTACTCATAGATCAAGAACACGAGACGAAGGTTAAGTGAACTTCTTATTAATTGCAGGTGCAAACAATTTAATACCAATGGAAGTTGCATTAAAAATTGTGAATAAAATTAGAGCAAAGGAGAGGTTTTCAGTATACATTGTTATCCCAATGTGGCCAGAGGGTGTTCCTACCAGTACTCCCACTCAAAGGATTCTCTTTTGGCAGGTAGATTATAACTACCGCTGAAAGTAATAGAATTTGCTAGCCTATTCTTTTTCATGAAATGATAACCATTTATATTAGCCTCTTACGAAGGTTCAGTTCAAGTTCAGCTGAAGAATTTTTTTATTTTGTTTTATTTTTTTTGATAAGTCGTTTGTTGAACTAAATTGTCATATCATGGAATGAGGACCTGATTCAAACTTTTGTATGACACTCCTACTTTTACATCAAGATCACAAGTGTGTGTGGAAATACAGTTACAAACTTGTGCATAAATCTGCCTTTTGAATTTTATTTCAATGAACCTACAGTTACGTTTTTGCTAATCTTGGAAATGGTTAGAAATTCATTTTTGTTATCAGCTGACAAGAAGAGAGCAAAAAATAATTTGTTTGACTTAATAGAACATGTTGAACAATTTTATGTATTAACGTCTGTGGAAAATTTCCTAAACTTTGATTTTCAAAGTTTACACTTGTCAAACTGAAGTGTCTTTTCATGTCTCCACCCGTTTCCAGGGTGTCCATTGCAGAAATCTGCTATTTTATCGCTCATATGCCAAGTATTTATATGTCATGCTACAATATGAAATTCTTTGGAATAAAGAACAATT
The DNA here is from genome assembly GCA_903798385.1 of Fraxinus cuspidata. Lineage (NCBI taxonomy): Eukaryota > Viridiplantae > Streptophyta > Magnoliopsida > Lamiales > Oleaceae > Fraxinus > Fraxinus cuspidata. The sequence goes on along the minus strand of CAIGRP010020720.1, from coordinate 28,319 downwards.
TTGCTCTACTTTTGTTGTCTCTTTTTCTGTTCTTTTTAATTTTGAGGAATATGCTTCTCAAATTGCTTTTTCTTATCGTGGAACTGAAATGATCAAATTCCTGTCTTCATTTTCCTTGGTATTTTTAACTGAATGTTAGTTTTCTTTTATGTATTTCTGTTGGCGTTAACTTAAGTGAGATATTTCATCTCCACAGCATAATACAATGCAAATGATGTATGAAACCATATACAAGGCTTTAGTAGAAGTAGGGCTTGAGAATGAGTATGAACCTCAAGATTATTTGAATTTCTTTTGCCTTGGGAATCGTGAGGCTCAAGACATTGGAAGCTCAAATGTTAGAAGTTCTGGAGGAAACGCACCACAAGTACAATTCTCTCAACTACTTCTGAAATTTCATTTTATAAGTCTCGTAGAAAAACCTAGAGTTAACATGTTTCATTACATAGGTACTAACTCAAAAAAACCAACGGTTCATGATTTATGTCCATTCGAAAGGAATGATAGTGGATGATGAGTACATCCTAATGGGATCGGCAAACATCAATCAACGTTCTCTGGAAGGAACGAGAGACACTGAAATTGCAATGGGTGCATATCAGCCTCACTATTCATGGATGAGTAAGCATATGAATCCACACGGTCAGGTATGTTTGATTGTATCAGCTATGGCATTGCTTTGTGATTAGTTCATAAATTTTATTGAGCGGGTTTCAAATTTGAATTAAGAGAAGTAGATTAATCTTTGTCCATGAATCACAATTAAAAATGCATGTCAAATTGATCTACAAATAGAGTAATTAAAATTGCACATAATTTTCTCTCTTGAATCGCAAGGAAGAAAACAAATGATCAAAAATCCTAGGATCATGGCCACATCTATCCGTATTAACATGCACTTTTTTGGTACTGATATGGCTTCCTTCATTTGAAGAAAGGCCACTTTGATGTTCTCAAGGTGATATTATTGGGATTCCCCGATTGAAGGGGTTATGGCTTAATTTTTAAGCGCCTCTTTAAATGTTTCTAAATAAAAAAGTATGATAGGTAAGTTGTTGAATACATAATTTAAGTAAATAAGCTCGTCTTCTTCTCTAGTAAATTAGTTTTTAGATGGGGTAGTTCAACATGAAATAAGAACAGGCACGGTCTTCAGTTCAAGCATCACCACCACCCATGCATAAAAAGTTGTGCACATATTAGGCCTTGAATGAAAACATAAATCCGATTTACACACGATGGAATGATGGAGCGTGTTGAAGACAAAATTTTAATAAATAAATTGTCTCCTATCTAACAATTTAAACTTTTAAATGAGGTGCTTCAATTTTAGTTGATATAAAAATTAAAATCTCTCTCGTTTCCTGAATTTGTTTAACATTATCACTCTTGCATTACCCGATTAATTTTAGACATCTTCTATTCTGTTGTTTCAATTCATTTGGGTCAAATTTATCTTAATTGGACATGATTGGCTATATGACATAATTCCAACACGCAGATCTATGGATATCGGATGTCGCTCTGGGCAGAGCACACGGGAACTCTCGATATGTGTTTTGAGCAACCAGAGAGTCTCGAATGCGTGAGACGTATAAGATCAATGGGAGAGCAGAACTGGAAACAATTTGCAGCTGATGATATAAGTGAAATGAAAGGTCACCTACTCAAATATCCAGTTGAAGTTGATCGTATGGGTAAAGTGAAGCCTCTTCCTGGATGTGAAACCTTTCCAGACATGGGTGGAAAAATAGTTGGAACTTTTACTGTCATTCAAGAAAATCTCACAATTTGAGATCATCGTCAGCCGATGAGTGTGACATAATGTGAAAGGATGGATTCCTTCACTCTTGATGGAGTGGCCTTGCTCTTCCCTCTCTAAGGAAGATCCCTATAAGTGAAGAGTAGCTTTACTATCTCCTCTGACACAGATATAGCGATAGATATGCACCATTAATTTTTCATTGTAATTTCATGAAGTTTTGAAGGAACCATATTTTGTAGTTTTGATGATATAACCGATGTGTTATACACTGCAATTAAATATTTTTATCATGTTTCAATGAGAAACTATGCAACCATTTTCATGCATCATTATCTCGTGAAACAAATTAAATTACTTTTAAGAAACATTTTAACGGTAATTGATTTTGTTTAGTTTTAAGTGCCTAACAGGAAGGATGATGAAGGGCCAGTTTACGCAGCAAGCTAGAGCTACGAAACTGTCCCTTTCTCATTTAACTCGTAGGACTATGAATAAGATATTTGGACGTCAACTTGAAGGCTACAATTCCCTTCTTCTGTCTAGGTTCCCTGTTGCAAAGCCAGATTTAGGTGTTTTAGGGCTTTTGAAAGGGACCTAAGAGACATTGATCATGAGACTGCCTGTTGAATGTCTGATGGCACCTTGCTTTGACCCGAGCTATGCAACAACGAGATCCCTCTTGATCCTTGGCGGATGTGATTGATAGTCTTCCATAATATGCTCACTTGAAGACTTCTTACTCCAGCTATTCCAAGAGTATTCGCTAGTTTAACCACATCCAGTAGACTCCCTGTTCTACTCATCACCATCATCAATTGTTTGATCAGGAAAAGTTTCCATGCAATTGAAAAATTGATCGAACGAGCTCGAATTGACGTAAACAAAACCTACACGCGCTAATTGAACACTATAGTTAGTAGTTCTCACTCTATTAATGTCACTATAGTAACTACAAACTTGCTAGATCGGACTAATAGCAAACTTGTTCTATTCATAGAAACCAACGAAAAGGAAATAGATCATCTTAGCAACTGGAACTATTATTTTAGCCGCTGTTTGACAAGCATTTTTTCGGGAAAACATAGTTTCAAATAATGATTTTTAAGAGTGTGGTTAGAAAGTAATAAAAAAATATGGGATTACAGAATATTTTATTATGTGAATGTGTGGCTGAAAATGAGTAAGCAGAAAACAACATTCGAAAATAACGATTGTCAAATAAGGGCTTAAGGTACTCTCAAAATAGATCCAATGGAGACCGAATGACTCATAACTAGAGTACTCCTCAGTCACTACGGATGCCCCTGTGATGCGTCTATTTATCCAGCACTTCGTTTAAATGGAATCGAGTGTGAATTGCTGAAGAAGTTTTGATAGCTATGTGATGACAGGAAATGCACGACAACTTCCAAGGTTCCTCAAATCAATTTCATTAGGGTAATGGAATACGACCATGATATCTCAAATTCTCATTTTTAAGAGAGTAAAATAAAATAACTTTTATTTAAATTACAGTAAAATTATCTGCCAAAGAAACTAGATATAAATATTAAACATATATCGAAACATTGTTATTCTTCTATGTGCTAACAACAGCTAAGCTCAAGCCGATTTCATAGCATCCTCCCATTATAATCAGACTATATTTAGTGAGAGTTGGCGATGGAGCCATTCTCATAACCTTTCTTGGCATAGAATCTTCGATACATTGAGTCGACTTCTGTCAGATAGTACGTGCCGGGAGCTAGAAGGCTACAGTCCTTGCTCGTGACAAAGTCCTTTGCCCCGTACCTATGCTCCATCAACTTCATTGTTTCGACAAATTTTTCTGGAGGGAACTGCAGAAAAGATCATTTACCATGAGTCTGTCTACCACGAATAGAAAGAACGAGCATGTTTGGACAACTTTTTTCTTACTTGAGTAAAAAAAGTTACTTTTTAGAAAAAGTGACTCTTACCCATTGGCAAAACGAGTTGCATATTTCCAACTTTGACCAATAAAAAATTACTTGTTTTAGAACTTACGAGTAAATTTACTTAATGTAGCTTTTTAAGCTGAGCCAAACGTGCTCCTCAAATCCAGTTTCAAGTAATTTAATTCACAGTTTTATGACAGTAGAATCCAACTATCAGGTGAAATTAATTGAACAAACAATGGAATACCTCATTCCTTGACTTCAACTTCTCTGAAACATTCATGACGGTTTTAATGTTTGACAAGCTGAAAGGATGTTGACCCTCGTTAAGACGAAGTGAAAATATTGTTGCAGACAAACCACTGCCATAGGAGAATAATATCACCCTCTGTCCAGCCTGAAGAAAGAAATATATTAAAAAATTAGCAACATTTACGTTGACTAAGCCGAACATTCAAAAAAAGAAAAAGTTATGAGCTTTACCAGTGTGCTATTTTTATTGTGGAGGAGGGATGCAAATGCAGCATACATTGATGCTGTGTACATGTTCCCAACTTGCTTTGGAATTAGAGTCGATGGCTGCACCTTTGTATCATAAAATGCCTTCGCGACTTGCTGGGATGCCTGTAGATCCATTAAAATCAGCTCAAAGGTTTCCGTACTGTGGCATAAATAATAATTCTCAAAAACAAATGTCTAACTCTAGTTACTGACTGAGCGTATATCAAAAATATGATGATAACGCAAGAAGAGCTCATTTTAAGGGATTAATACCTTCTCAAGATCACGGCTTTGGTAGCTTTCATTGATAGTTAAAGATGAGAATGTGGCCAGCTTTTCTTTAGCAGCCTCATCAATGGAGCTGCGAAAATATAAAAGAAGAAACGATTACTCACGGAACCCTATTATGTGCATGTTTGGTATGCAAGGACTTGACTGGACAATATAAAAAACAGGATTCAGAGCTTGTTTTACTTCTTCAATGCTTGTTTGGATACAGTTAAAGTTGCAGAAATTATAATGTGATGGAAATGAGTGACCCATGTTAAAATTAATGTATGACTTTGACAATTAAATTATAATGTTTCCCAACCATGCACTTAATATTGTCGAGTGCTATCTAATCATTAATGTCAAAACATACCTAAAAAAGTACTAGGGCTTCTCTAAGATAAAGTGAATATCTACCTGGCGTTTCTCAAAAAATCATTGAACAACAGACGGGCAAAGCTCTTTTGTACAAGCTGCATTCGAAGTAAGATGTTAGCATAAATTAATTTCAACCGATCAATTATTTTAAGCAGAGAAACAACTACGAAGTGACTTCATCTGACATCATAATGTGCCCCACTAATTACCTTGTTATAAGGAGAATGAAACACAAAGTAGTCAGCATCAGATACTGAAAACTGCTTGCCCTCCAATTTTTCATACCTATTACATACAAAATGTTTAGAATCCTGGAAACAGCAGCGACCTGAAGGACTAAATATAGAGAGACAAAAGAGTGTTTCAGCAGGAGTTTACTTGGTACAGAAGCTTTTGTAACAAGAATCTAGAGCCATGAGATAACAAGTCTGAGAAAGCTTGCCATCAACAACCTACAAAAACAGTTCCGATTGTATGAGACCCAAAAAGAACTGGAATACAACAAAGAAAATTCACAGTAGCATAAAACATCCGAAAGGACAATCACAAGTTATTCACGTGTGAAGCATGATAATAGATGAAAGTAGGAGGTTAAACGGAGGATTACTGGATATTCACTGGCAAGATTTGGCTTGTAGAAATCGTAGACATGAGCCATATGACTTGCTCTGAGCTTGCTTTCAAATACAATAGGAGCGTTAGGCCCTAATAGCATGGCAATAGCAGCAGCTCCTCCAGTAGGCCTAGCAGGTCCTTCTGCGTAGACCTATTAAAAGAATCTTGCTGGTAAGGGAATCAAACATAAACACGATTGACACACAGGCCATATTTGCTATGCAACACTAGACATGATAATGCAGTATAATGAAAAATATTTTAGCTTCTTTTTTTGTTAATATTGTCTAGTATTGTCCATTCACTGTTGCAAACATGAAAATAGTCTATCTAAATTTACTATTATATTCTACAAGGCAAAAAATAAAAATAATCCACCCGGCAGAGAAGAAGTTGACTACAAAAGGAACCTCAATCAATAATTTAAAAACAGTAAATTTCAGCACGGTTTATGTAAAACGCAATTCAAGCTTTTCCAAAGAGAGAAAAGTTTGTTCGCCTCTAGTGTGCCAAGTAATTGATGATGATGATGATCATACCGCACTATCTGTGCAGACAACCAGTCCATAGCGTCCATCCCACGAATTACTTTCTACCCAGTTGACACAGTTGAATAATGCTGCGGTTCCCCCGTAGCATGCGTTTGTTGAGTCAACACCTTCTATGTCGGTATTTCCATGTTTCTGGTTGTTAACATTGAGAAAGAACAGGATAAATTTTTACGACAAATCAAATATGAAAAATCAGTCAAGAACGATGGCGACGTCAGAAAAATGCTGCAGATATCTGTGTTCACACATATATGCCTCACCATAAATGTTTGGGTAATCTTAAATTATACATACATAAGTAAATAAGTGAGTTCTAAAATAAATAAATTTTATAGATCAAAATTAGAAATAAGTTAAGCTAAGAGTAACGTTTAAAATAAGTAACTTATTCCTACTTATATTTTAAACATGTTTGGAAACAATAATAGACCTAATTTTGACTATCCTAATAATGGCTAATTGAATATAATGAATCTAATAAAGCCAAACTAAATATATGCCACCTATCCATGACCGTCATAAAGATTTTCCAAACTTGATTTCTTTCACAATATATTTTAATATGATTCCAGTCATTACATTCGATCCCCTTTAAAAAATCTTGTCCTCGATGCTCAAAATCTGAAAATGTAAATTATAATCATTAATTATCGGATGATCTCCTTAAGAAGAAACTTTTACCATGTTTAAAGCTTAGTCCAACATGCTGAGTTGCTAATCAAGAACCTCTTTTGTCATTGTGACCGAAACAAAGCACACAATGAATGGTTTTACACTTGAACCCAGAAACCGAAGTGATGTATACACACTGCTTAAGTTAGCTTTATCAAACTTCCTATAAATTAAGCCTTTGCTAAAACATGATTGGTGTGATTGTGCTTCTAAAAGCAATTCCTAGAGTAAAACAGACTGTGAGACTCATAATTTCGAACATCCATACTCCAAAGAACATGTTTCCATGATTCGTGGTTGACCTCAAAACAGCAGACAACAGAAACTATGCACCTGTTTCGAAAAAGCCAGATCAAATACCTCAAAGATTGGCATCAAGAATGTCTTGATGGATTTGCTCTTGTCTAGCACAGTCTCACTTCCAACTTCCAGACGACCAATCTGTTTTGGGTCAACCCCGTACTTCTCAAGAAGTGAAGTGACAGCTGTCATACTGAACAAATAGTTTACCAATGCTAGATACATATTAAAAAAACATTGGTCAAAGGATCAAAAATAGTAAATCAATCAAAACTTTTCATTTGAGTTTCTTTTAAAGAGGTGTCTAGGACTGCAACAAAATTTTAAAATGGCAGAATATTGCCTTCAAGGTGCTCATGAAACATGCCAGCCTGTTTCTGAAAACAAAACCCCATATCATGTGAAACGCGTAACATTTCTTTATGCTGCTCCTTTTCAAAATCTTGGTTTGAAAGGATATTTCATAAAATAGAAAACTACTTGCAAAAACTGAAAAGCAGCCCATATTCATGCAGTAGTATGTAAAACGAAGGTATGTGTACGGAGCATGTATACTTATATAACAGATTATCATTCCGATATAAGATTGGTAGAATATTCAAGAAAAGAACAAAATATCAAAATGATTCTTATTTTTCGGAACTGTGAAAAGGTTTTTCTTCATTTTCAATGGGGTCCTTTTTATAAGAAGAAGAATTTTTGTTGTTTTTAACAGTCAACTTACACTGTAAATTTCAGGCAGTAAACTCAAAATGTAACAGTTCTGTGATTTAAGTGGTTAAATTCAGATTGTGATAAAGCCAAAAGACTCAAACATGTCACATAACAGACTTCACCCCCAAAGAACGGGAGATTTTGTAACATTTCAAATTTCCTGTACTTCTAATAAGTTGTTTAATAGTTGGAAAATTGTATCATTCAAGCACGAGTAAAAATTATCAAACACAATAAATGAAAGCAAAAACTAGTCTACCATTACAACTAGATGCAAAATTTTGATAAAAAGTTATAATCATCTCATTTCGTCTGAGTACCTCATTGAAACGACATCTTCAACTTCATCACAAAATGCCATGCAGTCTTGTCCAAGCCCAATAGTGTATTTCCCTTTGCTTGCTCCATCATGAGCCTCCAGCACTTCCTGTAGAACATATGGATTTTTAATTTAAAAAATGAAATAATTATACCTATTTAAAATATGAATGCAACAGTAATAACTGTAACATATAAAATACATGTCTTCGAATAAAACAGCTAATCATATTACCAATAAATAATTAAAGGGCTCCAACCCCCTCTCAAAAATAGTCAAAAATTGAGATAAATATAAACAAATTCTATTAAATGAAGCTGAAAAATGAAATCTTTAAATTAAAAATGCACAAGATCTTGAAAATCATGTACACAGGTTGATCAAATTTTCATAAATTAAAATATTAAATCCAAAATTTGCCCAAGACACAGGAAAAAAAAATCAAAATCAAGAAGAGAAACCATAACTGGGTTGTGCACTCAAACATTTATATCAGTGTTTTCGATGTGTAAAACAAGATTTTACCTGCTGGATACAAGTGGGAGGGAAGTAAATTTCCATGGCTAGAATTCCAACATTTTTTGGCTGTGAACCCATTTCTCCTTTCTTAACCTCAGGAAAAACAAAAGGGATTCCTAGGAACAAAAACAAACGAGCAGATCGAAAATAAAAAGTTGCAAAAGGAAATGAAAATAGTCTTCTTCTTCTTTCTTTTTTTTTTGTTTTTGTGGGGTTTGTGTGATAAAAACTAGTTAATAAAGCTAGAGCGAGAAAAGAGGGGAATGGAATGCAGGAAATTTGCAGAGAGGAATAAAGAGCATGCCAAAGAATGCTGGTGTTGGTGAAGGGATGTCACATGTTATTTATAGGAAGCAATGCCAGATTTAGATTCCATTTCAGCCTCCTTAGGAGATGGTCAAGAAATTCAACCCCAAACCCCACCAAAAAAGATCAATTTACTTTCCAACAAGAATATTAATTTTAGTAGACTGTTGATTAGATACATTTCTTAATCAAGAAATCACTTACTGGGTTGGTACATGAAAACGATTAATGAATAAGTGACTTATGAAAATAATGAAAATGATTTATTCTATAAAAAAAAGTGTTTACTTTAATTTCACAACTAATTTTCCTATATTGTTATCCATCGAGTCATGTTCAATTCATCAATTATTATCTATCAGGTCATCTGCAATTCTTTAGCTAAATATGTTTCGTGAATATTTTAAGATATTTATCTTTATATACGAAGAACTTGAAGAAAATATACCCATTGATGTTTTTTTTTTTTTAGTAAAAATTATTGAGTCTTTTTATATTTTGCATTTATAATTGTCGGGATGAATAAAATTTATTTTATTTTACCCTTATTTGTCTTCCTAATTTGTTAGGAACTTAGGATTGGTGTGGGGCCCTTAATAGTATAGTTTTAAAAAGTCAAGTTAGGAGGAGAGTAGAAAATTGACCTGCAATTTTGATTTCAAAACTTTTAACAATTTCAAGCCATCCTAATTTAAACACTATGTAGTCATTAAAAATTGAATTTTTAGTAAATTTTGTTGGAGTTGATTTAGTCTAGGTTTGGCCTCAATTTTTTGAAAATTTTTTTTTTCTATCTCATAAAATAATTTTACACATAAATCGAAAAATTTTCCTTCTTTTTTAACCACGCAAACTTTATAAATCTCTATTCTAAAATATATTTTCTTAATAAAATGAAGCTCGAACAATGGCTAAATATGCGTTTAAAAAGGATGAAAAAGTGAAGTGTCTAATAAAATATTTGATTAAATTTGATTGTTCAATTTGACTTGAATTTTTATCATTTTTTTTTTAATTTAAACTAAGCAAAGAAGAGTTTACCTAGAGGTGGGCATTTTTTTGGGGGAACTGGTGGAAACAGAATCGGAACCAAATACAATAGGCTGGTCAAGCTCCAATTTCTCTACTAAATTGATCGATTTTGGGACCATATATCAAGAATCGATCGGTTCGATTTGATTTCAATATTGTTTTGAAAACTAATGGGGAATTTGGTTTACCCGAATTTCGAACTACATCTTTAAGCATTAGACCCCAAAATTATCTCACATTAAATTTTCATTTCCTACCGTCGTCTTCCTTCTTCTAATGGGTAATCGAAATTTAAATCTAAAAAATTTTATAAATTCATAATTTAAAACAACACAATAGGAAAAATATATTTTTAGTTCAATATTTCATAAGATTTCAATTTTATCTTTGGTTTCGAAGTGGTCGGCCATAAAGAATCACAATCCTTAAGAATTGTTAAAATAATCAGCTATTGTTATCTGAATTTTTTTAAGAAATAATAATTTATCGAGATTTTTACCGTTTATGTCGTGTTTAATAGTTTTTTTTTTTTCTTTTTTTTGCATTTAAAAGTTGATCTTGAATTTTAGAGTGGATTTTTGTTTGTTGCATTGTTAAATAGATTTTTTTGTATTATTAGATTACAAGAATGATAAGTGATTTCATACACTATATTTTGTCATTAACAATAGTTTAGATTTTGTATAATCCCAACTAATAATTATTAATCCTATTTAATTCGATATTTATTTGAGAATTTATGGTGCTTGACTTACTGTGGGAAAGATGGTAGGTAGGGCAATTATTCTTGGCCAGGCTCAAAGCCAGGCCAAGAAACGGGGCGCCACATGAGCCAGGCCAAGAAACGTTGGCGCCCCCTATTGGAGGACTTTTATTGCAGGTTGTTAAGCAGCTTATTGTTTTTCATTATTTTTTTTTACACTCTCATTTTAACAATATATTTACACGATAAAATATTTCACACGTAAATTCAGAATTTTTCCTATTTTTTATAATCACGCATTTTCTAAAAAATCACTACCCAAAAAAATGTTTTAGAAAAAATGCCCACCGAACAAGGGTTAAAATTTGAGATGACATTCTTATTTTTGTCGTTGTCCCTTTTTTTGAACTTCATTCATGTAATATTTGACCATAAAAAGTGAATTTATTTTAGTCAAACTCAATTTAAATATATTATAATCTGTTTATTAAGGTTTCCAATTGAAAAATTCTGGATCTGTGTTTACTTTTAGCTCATTTAAATATTTAGTCGATTAGTATATCATTTTCATTTCGGAATACTTGAAGATTTGTGATGAGTCATCCCTCGTTAAAACCTATTTCATATTTGGTAAATTCTTATTTTTGTAATTTTCCCCTTTTTGTGAACTTTATTTACTTGATGTTTTAACATAAAAAGTGATAAGTTTTTAGTCAAACTCAATTTAAATATGTTACTATCTGTTTATTGTGGTTTCTCTTTAAATTTATGTCTACTTTTGGCTCGCTGAAATATTTAGATAATTAGTACGGTATTTTCCATTTTTAAGTACTTATAGATTCGTAATGAATTATCGCTCGTTAAAACCTCTTCTCTACTTGGGACTACATTCTTATATTTGTTATTTCCCACTTTTTTGAATTTCAATAATGTAATATCCTACGTTAAAAAGTGAGAAGTAGAACACAATTAAAGTACGCTATTATCTCTTTGTTAAGGTTTCGTATTCGAAAATCTTTGTATCTACATTTATTTTTATAAATATTAAGATGATATTTATTTTGTCGTATTTCATTTCTAAGTAATTTATGATTTGTAACGAATAGTCACCTCATTAAAATCTACTCCATACAATGCTATGCTTTTCCAAATATTCTACTAAATGGATATTCCTTATAAACAATAAAACTTATAATTGTATTCACAATTTGGAGTGGGACTCTACCAAACCCTTGTTTCCATTGTTGAGAAGTTGAAAGAGATTCTCATAGATGTACCTGTCGATGGCGACAATTTTATTCTAATTTTTAATTTGTTTGGGAAAAATAGTTTTTTTTTTAGTTTGTACTTTTATGTGCATATCAGATTTATTTATTTTAATCATACGTGTTAATTAGTTGTGCACAATATTCCTATGTAGTACGCTCGTGGAAACATTTTTTAGCCATTTTTTCTTTTAATTTTCCTAGTAAAAATGATTATATATATATATATATATAAACCCAATAAGCATAATTGAGCAAGCCAAGGTCCTCTCTTTTTCTTTTTCTTCTTCTATTTTTTTTAATTTTTTTTTTTAACTAAAAAGTCTGTGTTGACTTTGTGGGCAAGTTGTTTAGGTTTGACAGCATTGCAATTTCCACTCAAGTTCATCAGACGGCAAAACTTGACCACCTTACGATTTCGCCATAATTGGTCAATGAACAAATTTTTTGTCAAGTAAAAGGTTAAATTCAATGGTGACTACCCAACTTTATACTTGATATCATCATGACCATTCAACTTGATTTTATTTTATCATGACCGTTCAATTTTATACTTAGTGTTACCATGATCATTTAATTTGATTTTATTTCATCAATGTCATCCAATTTCATATAACGTTTCACAATAATCACTCAATTTCACATAACATTCCATTATGGCTACTCAATTTTTTTTTTACTATTTTCATTAACTTTAAAAGGGATAAAATGGCAATTTTGCATTTTATATATAAAATAAATTTTAGAAAATTAAAATAAAATCTTATTTTAATAAATAAAATGAAACAAAAACTTACTTAAAAAAAGTTACTTAAAATAATAAAATAAAATAAAAAGTTTTTAAAATGAAATAAATACTTATTTTTTTTTTCAAAAAAAAGTTACTAAGAAAAATAAAATAAAAATAAAAATATATTTTAAAAAAATAAAATAAAATAAAACTTATTTTAAAATAAATGTTTTAAGTTTGTTTTTTTTTTTAAATAAGTTTTTATTTTTATTTTTTAAAATTTAAATTTATATATATAATGCAAAGTTACCGTTTTACCCCTTTAAAATTAATGAAAATGGGAAAAAAAGTTGAGTGCCATGATGAAATGTAATATGAAAATGGCTGACCATAGTGAAACGTTATATAAAATTGAATGTCTTTGGTGAAATAAAATCGAATTGAGTGGTCATGGTGACACTAAATATAAAGTTGAATAGCCATGGTGAAACATAATTAAATTTGGTAACCTTGGTGACGCCAAGTATAAATTTGGGTGGCTACCGATGAATTTAACCCTCAAGTAAAATATTAGATATTTTCTCACTTTTAGTTGTATATTTTACACTCTTAGTTAGGTAGGTTAGACGAGACATTATTATACAGATTTATTCAGTATAACTTTTGACATGTTTGACACGATAAATTGAATAAGATCAGATATAACTAACAAATTTTATCTCATGTATTTGTTCGTTATTCTTAATTTTGTAGCCTATTAAATCTACCAAACATTTCTTTAGCAATTTTTATTCAATGTGCATAGTGAGGAGCGACAAATTTCTTGCTTGCAAGGACTCAGCGATATATAGATGTTTTGAGAAATCAATAGAAACTCATAACGTGACGAGTCTTTTATCATGTGTTAAGCAAAAGTGAAGTGATGTGTACAATTTATGCATTCTAATGTGCTTATGTTTAACATGAAATAGATTAGTTGAGTTTTATGCATGGTAGAGAATCGAGTCTTTTAAAATGAAAAGTAAGTTGTCACATCTTTGGAAATGAAGTCCGATTTATTAATTTACTACTACTATGAAATAAATTAGAATTTAATATTGCAATTTTTTCTATATTTAAAATACGCTCTTGAGAGCACATTTTAATTTTTGGATCTCTATTGAACTCATCGAAAATTTAGTTAGTGGGTTTCCCAGTTAAGACTTTGTTTGATGCACATTATTGAGTGAAGAATATATTTTAAATAGTGATTTGATGCAAAATATGTGGTTAAAAAATAAGAAATTTTTTTGAATTTGAGTGTAATATTATTTTATTGAAAAATGTGTGATTAAAATGAATTTTGAGAATAATGAATTTTTGTAATAACATGAATCAAACATGGTGCAAGTAATGGATAATACACTGTGCTGAGCCATGGGGCATTGGCATTAGTTGCCTTAATTGTACGAGTACGACGACGTGTTGATATGACTGAACCTCAGCTTCAATCCCCTACTAATCAATAGCTGTTTATTTTGGTTGTATTAATAAAATTCACAGCCTCGGTCCTTATTCTTTATGAAATATAGAACTTAGATCCCTAATTAAGTTTTGAGGCACGTATATCATTAACATATAATAAAAAGGCACATAGGTTCCTATTTGGGGCACTTCTGAAGGGTACTTTGGTCTTCTACCTCTCATATCTGTGAAATTGCAAAACATAAAAGGATAGTTATAACTTATATATAACATCACAATTTATTTTTGTTGCACCCTATTTTACTTGCACTTAACTTTTTCAATCTTTACTCATTATATTACTTGTCCATTCCTAACTTTCTTTTCGTCGAATCTTGTTCTTAGCGATGGTTCTGTCAAAGATTTCTATTTTCGTGCTTTGAAACGAGAAAAAAATATTTTGTCGCATTTTTGTACTTATTGCATTTCTAAAAATATAATGAATAAATAAGTCATTTTACGCCTTCTCAAAAATAGTTCAATGACGGTTGTAGAAAGTACAATAGTCATTGAGATTTTCAACCCCCAAACAGCATATATGGAAAAAGAAAAATAAAATGGTCCCATTGATATGAATTGCCGAAAATATTTAATGGTTCCCTACCAAAGTTGAACTAAAAATTCAGCTAAATAGACTGCATGACATGAATGTGACCAAAAGTTCAAGTCATCAACTTTTCAGTTCACATTAATAAATGTGTACTAAATTAGATTACTATTAAATGTGAAATAACTGCTTAGATATTTTACAGCGCAGATGCAATCGAGAACAATCTTTTAAACTTTTGATTATTTTTCAATAAAAAGGAAAAATAATTCACAGGAGGCTCACGGCCTCAGTGTGCTCGACACTGTCCAACCTAGGTGAAAATGTGTTTTATTCTTCAATAATGTCCAAATCTAGTATCACTAAATTTCAGATCTGTTATAAAAATATGGAGAATAAAAAAGGTGAATAAGGAAATAGAAACAAGACTTGATCACGATATTAGTATCGTTGTTCTCGAATGATATTTGTCTCATCCACTAAAACTTTTTAGGATTAAATGACAAATAGTTTGTAGGATTTCTAGCCTAGAAATGAAGAACACCAAAAGCTTAAGTGATTCTTTAAAAAATAGAACTAGTGAAATGGTATAATTTGATTATGTGAAGAACAAATTTTGACAAGAATTTTGGGATGAAAAATAGATGATTCCTCAAGTAAAAAGTATATTTGGAATGATAATTAACTTTATATTTATAGTACTCAATCATCCCTACACGAAATGGTTACAAATCATGGTAAAAATGTGTATCAATTCACAAGAAAACCACCAGAATTTTGAATCCAACAGTCAAAATTCTCTAATATACAACTGCATAGGCTATAACTATGCGGTTGCATAGTTATAACCATGGTCGCCCATATATTCTCTGAATGGGTCTATGCGACCACATGTCTTGAAAGTATATGTGATCGCGCAGTTATAACCATGGTCGCCCATATATTCTCTGAATGGGTCTATGCGACCACATGTCTTGAAAGTATATGGGATCGCGCATAGACCATTTTGAAGGCACCAACCGTGGTTGTCTTTCATCCACAATATCCCCTTTTTGATCTTGAACAACAATAACAAGATTCCAACAAGATCTATCTGTAGTAATTCTTTATAAAGTTTTAGTTTCAATGAGAAAATAGTCCTATAGCGATCGATTAGTTGATTACATATTAGACAACCTAGCTACTTTTATAATGTTTCGTGCCTCTCTGGATTTCAATCCCAACAAGTATGTGAATTAACGTTGGCCCTTTGTAAGCAAGTTCTTGTCACTAAATTTTACGCTAGGAGATTTGTGCTTGTAAATACTTGGTCAAGTGAATTAGTGAAAAAAATCACTAATACAGAGGTTAGACTTGGAGAATATTGTTAATACCACCACAATGTGAATTGCAATACGAACAATTGCCAAGATCTCGTTAAAGAGATGAAGCCCTCATGACAAGTATCAGCACCGTGGCACAATGACTTCACGTAACCTGAGAAAGTTTTCGTTCTTCTTAGAGATGGTCCGGTGGACATGAGGCGGGTGCACCATCATCCACTACGTCCTTGTGTTCTTAGAAGGCACCATCGTGATGCTCATTAAGAGAGATACCTCGGTTTGTCACTATTGTGCTGTAATTCTGCAAATGTACGAGTTAATTTATCAAGTATCATAATTGATTAACCATCAATTTATTTCAACCATCAAATTTTTGAAGATTGAAGCTAAAAATTCAACTAAATTAAAACTAGAAAATTGCCTAACTAGATTAACTTGGATATTTCAAGGATACTAAGGCGTTAGAGCATGCTGTTTCACCTTAGTTAATCCGAATTAAATTTTTCTTTCCTAATTCTGGAAATACACATTCATGTTGACAATTGAACCTTCTAAACTTATTTGACAATTTTTATCACAAAACTACCTTTTATATATGAATTCATTTTTTCTTTATGAGAAGCATGATATATAAAAACAATGGAAATTCTGGAAAAGACCATGTTACGTTTTGTCTGGAGAGGCTCCAAGAATGGCCATGTGATAGCCACACAATGAGCGAACCCAGGTCCACACTCCACTTCACTTTGCCTATTGGCAATCCCGTCGAACCCTCATGGACGAGGTGAGATGATACAAGGTGTTGCAGCTTCTAGGCACATGAGGTACGTCCCTCATGAAATCTTCCGTATAAGATCTCTTATTATTGAGTGACGTGTCCACTTACAACATTGGATACTCTACCAATCCAACTTGTCAAGTCTAATCCTTACATGTCAAGTCTAGGTCATAAGGCATTAGCAACTTTAAATGCACCCGAGTATACGAAATACAGAATTGACCGCTAGACAAGGCATCTCGATCGTTGTGATAAGGTCGTGTGTTTCTTCATCCAACAACTATCATTTTTTTTATTATAAAAGCTCATACTTAGTGTCATTTGAAGGTAAATCAATTTTTACACACTCAACTCATTGCTTTCTCATTTTTCACTCTGTAAATCAATTCTATTTCGACCACCCTCTGTATACGAACACTCTTGTGGCTCACGTCTATAGCACATCCCACACCCAAACATAAGTGACTTGATTGTCGCAATGTACTCGACCACCTCTTCCACCTTCGAAGAAGGCTGCGTAACTAACTATTTGCTCAAGTGTGCACGACAAGAGCTAGGTAAAAGTGAGTGAAGGATTTGTTGTCACGTCAACTGTGCGAAAAAATCGAGGTCAACAAACCACAAAAATCAAAGTATATCTCTATCAAAAGCTCACAGTTGCAAGATTATCTAGCAGGTTCTCATCGTGTTTCTATCTCATTTCTCTTCCCCTTGCTCTAGTGTCGCCCTTCGAACATATTTTCTTGTCATTGCATCAAAGTGCCCATATCATGTCCTTATTCCTCTTTTATTGCTAGATTTACATAAAAACTTTGGTTGTTCCCAAAATTAACATAGTTTCGGCTCGAAATAACTAACAAACATATAACAATAGGTATGAAATAAGTCTTCCAAATTTATCAACCACGATCATTACATAGTTCCTGGTGGTGAAGTAAAGGTCCACACAATGGCCTTAAGTAACCTGAGTATCCTTGAGCTAGATCAATGAAAGAATTAATGGACACTATCCAAGTCAATCCCCAGGTACCAACTCAGGAGCTTGAAGATTTTTTGCAGGCTACACTGGATCTGTTTCATTATATACAGTGACATGGTTGTAATCAACCTAGAAGCCATTAGTCATGGGCTCAACATTGTTCAAGGCTTCTGACCTCAAAGATAGAAAAGAGGCTGATAAATGCATAGAGATGTCAAGTTCCGTAGGAAGAGGTAAAGAAGTTGATTAAGAAAGTATTTATCCTAAAATCCTATTATAAATTCGAGCTAGGTAGCAAATCCACCAGTGTAAAAGCCCCAGTGTACAAAAAATATGCATGCCCCAATGGTGAAAGGCAAAAATCTTGATAAGGAGAAACCTATTGTTCGCTTCACATATACTTAAAATTGGCTAATGAGATAGTAACTCTACATGAACTATCTTATTTAAAAGTTTAAGTGGTTAGAAATAAGAAGAATTTCAATATACCTGCTTGTGTATAGAAAGGTGGTGTGTCCTAATCCATATTAAACCATCTTATCTAAAAGTTTAAATTGTTAAAAAAATGAAATGATTTATTTAAATTTTATCGTCAACTACTTCTTCACACAAATAATGTCTAGGGAGTAGGTACAGTGTACAACAGCAATCGCAGAAGACCATAAAACGGTCATCATACCAACTTTATGCTCCATTTAAAACTCTTCTATCATTAATTACTTCTGATGATCCAACAGAAAAGCAAACGGAATTAGTAAACAATTACAATATGATAGTCTTCTTGATAATTGAGTAATTTATTAAATGTTTCTTTTAACGAATTTACCTAGAATAGAAGTTACCAGAGGAATTCAACAAATAATGCATAAATTTATGCATTTGCAGATGAATCATATACTTGCTTCATCAAGCTAAACCAGTCATAGGGCAACTCTCCTTTGGCATATAACGATAATTTTGTAGACAAATGAGGTATCATTTGTATATTGTAACATCACATGCCAAAGGAGAGAAGACCTAGAACTGGTTTGCTTATTACTCTCTCTCTCTCTCTCTATCCCTCGTTCTGCATCAGGAGCGTTTCCCGAAAAGAATAAGCCCTCATGGTTTCCAGACCCGAAGAATGAGTATTTCAACGTCGTATCCTATTGCCGTCTTAATTCTCAGTGGTTTGAACTTTGAACTAGAGACAATTATGAAGTGTGGGCTTGATTGAGTTTTTATATACAGGCTCTTAGCCGTTGTTGATTGTGGCTATGGAATAAGAAGTTCAAGAAAATGGGATATGCCAAAGATATCCTTTGATGCCTACTTTTTACACATTCCACGCATGTCTCTTTTTCTCCGGTAAAGCTCCCTTGAAATGTGTTAGATTCTTGGTTGCGTGATCTACTAGACTTTGGAATGTTAAGTTGAAGCACCTCATCTTAAAGTTGATAGAGAGTATACATACAGATATATTATTATATTCAAGCTTAGTCTTCAAAATGCCCTCACGTAATGCTTTCATTTTTTTTTTCATGCCTAATACGTGCATAATTTTCATAAATAGATAGCGACGAGACTTGATTATAAGATCCGTATTTGTTCTATAATCAAGTTGAATAATCTTGTCTAGAAATTTAAGCTGAAAAGGAGTACTTGACACTTATATTTATTCACATTTAACCTTTCACATGATACTTCATGAAATTTACCATATTCATTTTTTCCATGTCTAACACAAGCACATTGGGCAGCCGCGAGAGTTGAACCCAAGACCAAATTTATGTGCTCTAATATGAATAACTTCTAAAAACTTAATAAGCTAATAGAGAGTTGACGCATGTATATTTAAATTTAATTTTCAAAAGTTACATCTCTCTCACATTGTGGGCGTGTGCTTAAGGGTGTAGGGAAGAAGATATAAAGCAGAAGTAGAGAGGAAGATGCCAACTTTAGTGTGTAGGTGGTGGCAGCAAATTGTAGATATTGAGGTATATCCAATGTCATATTCTTCAGATATTCTTTTTGCCTTATACTTTAGATTTTCTTATATGTACTTGAGAGGTAGGTTTTGGCATTGATACCTTCAAGTTTATTAAAAACGAAAAGGACGAGATAGGTGTGAGGTATGACCTTCAACATACAAATATAAATGCATAATATAGCAATACAAGGCATGTTGAAATTATGATTTGGACTCAGGGTTAGGGGTGTAAACGGTAGGTTTGGTAAAACTCCAAACTTTTAATTGGCAAACCAAACTATAATTTGTGGTTTGATTTGGTTT
Organism: Fraxinus cuspidata; assembly: GCA_903798385.1. Taxonomy (NCBI): domain Eukaryota; kingdom Viridiplantae; phylum Streptophyta; class Magnoliopsida; order Lamiales; family Oleaceae; genus Fraxinus; species Fraxinus cuspidata. The sequence goes on along the minus strand of CAIGRP010020720.1, from coordinate 8,362 downwards.
CAAACTATTGTTTGAATGTTCATGAAGCAAATGTGCAAATGTTCTTGTAATCTCGAAATTTCTTCAATTTTCAGGTTAGGTTAAGTTTGGCTCGATTTGAAACGGTTTTTAAATTATCAAAAGCTAAATCGGACTGGTTTAATCTGGATCAAATTTGAAACTTCAAGCGGGTCCACGTGGACCTACACTAATGATTTTGGTTCGGCTAGGTGAATTTTACTTACACTCCTACCCATGGTGTAGAGAATTCCAAGAAATGCTAGAATGGGAATGCCAATTTTGTCCAAATAAATTAAATAATAAAACAAAATCTAAAGAAAAGAAAAGAAAAATAGTGCATTTCTAGCATTAGAACGTAAATAGGTGATTTCTAATTGTATTGCTCCTATCCCTTTTTGAAATCAGAAATTCAAGTAACATCATTAGCTCAAAGTGGTTAGGAATTGTGAACTTTTTTAAGCTTTTAAATAAAATATCAATCGGACCGGTCTTCATGGATTATCATATAGTCAGGTCCATTTTCACTATTACATGATATTTTGATGAACATTTGACGGGAAGAAATGTTTTTCAAATTTTACTGTAACATTGAATTAAAAATTAAGATGAGTGAGAATGAAGCTATAAAAATTTAAGGTTTCGTATCTCAAAAACAGCCAATTTCTATTCCACAAAAATTGTTGTTTCTCATAATCAAGCCATTGATGGTCTAATCTGAACCCCCAGTTTAGGCCATCTCTTAATTGCTGAAACACCAATAACTCATTATTGAGAGAGAATGATTCTCTACAATGCAGATCAAATGCCCTCTGACGAAGGAAGGAAGGAAGTTTAGTGACAATAAAACTTAGCACTCTCAGCTGAGGAAGAGAAGAAGAGACAGAGATTCATGGAGTGATGTCGTGACAGCATTAGCACAAGTACTAAAAATAATTGTTCTAATATTTTGTCTTTGAGCTACAAATTTTTTTGTATGAGTTTGTCGAAGAATGGTTGCTGAAAAATTGATCCAGGTTGACGTATCTCGAAATCCTGGGGATGTCAAACAGGAAATGTTAAGACAGGATTTTAATCCAAATTTCTTGGAGAAGATCGGATGGCGACATAAAAAGTTGTCACACTCATCGTCTCCGTGTGGATAAGAGAGCAACTTCTTTTGTACGCCTGAGAACAAAGACTAATTTTGTTTCAAGGCTGTGTAGACTTTCCATTTACAACGGCAATCTCACTCGTTATTTATCTTCACATTTTTGAGGTTCAAAACCCGTAAGGTGAGTAGATTGTTGAGATATCAAATTCAAGAAGAAGGGCGTGTTAGATAACTAATGAGATAGGAAACCTTGGATGTTCGGGAAGCATATTTCTATAGTAACGAAATTCCAAGAAATATTTTGTATTTGAAGCATTTGAATTAAATTACTCCATTAGGTTCCATTTGCCCTACATGGGATGCACGAATGTTGGATATAACGTGTATTTACCGAACTTTAGATAGGATAAGCTGTTCAGATTTGAAAGAAAGCTCATTACATAAACTCTCCAACTGGATTTAGGAGTAACATGATGAGGTTATTTCTGCTACAAAACCCATATTGGAAGAGCTCGAAGACTTGAGGTTGCACGACTTTGTTAATCTGACACGCTATCACCAACTTGTTAGGTTGCATCTGCATACATTTCTCAAGTTGGGTGTTCCAGATAAAAATAAAAGATTATTGTCGGCTTAAATAGCTCGGAAAATAGAATAATGCTATTTTGTACATAATGGAGTTACATAATGGGTCAAAAAGAGAGTTAGAAAGTTATTATTATTATTTTTTTTTAAAGAAATTCTGATCTAATCATATATAACACATCATATGTATGTAAACCATTAAGTACATGTAGCACAGCTCCGAAAAATATATTGGACCCAACGAGGAAGAAAGATTAATGTAATAGTTTCATTCAAAATTTACAGTAGCCAGCTACACAAACAAGACAAACCAAAAAGGTGCCCTTGGAGTGATCTCCTAATTCCTCCGGAGTGGACAATACGGGTCAGACCATGTAGTTTCCTTCCTTTTCTTTTGATCGGAGGAACTTATAACAAGCATATTAAATGATGAAATAGAGAAACGAAGAGTAAACAATGCTGATGCTTTCAAACTTGAGGACATAATCTAAATACAAAGACGATTCAGTATAGAGAGTTGTAGGTGTAGCAGGTGGCAATAATGGATGCTACACAAATCAACAGCGAAGGAAGAAGGGTCACATTCAGAAGCTTACCCTCTCCCAAAAATCCAGCCAGGGTTATTGTTCCATCTGCAATCACTCGAGCAAGTGTCCCAGCTTCAGTCGAGAGAAGCCCGCCATTGTAGGTCCCACGAGAAAGTCTGGATGACATGACTCGGGAGAGGAGCGACAAATTGACACCTAGAATGATAGCATGAAACCAAGATGAGTAAACACTTAGGCACAATCACCACCCAACAAAAAAAAAAAAAAAAAAAAA